>PISX010012638.1:0-59939 GCA_004024625.1 Mellivora capensis
TTTAAAAAAAAAAGGTAGGTATGCATTCATAATGAAAAATAACTAGAGTACCTCTGAATTCTTCTCGAGCTTTCCTCTATCTTTCCTTTCCATCATTCCAAATCTCTTTGAAAGACAGTCAACATGCCTTCATCTCAGCCCACTGACACTGGCTGCTGTGTCAAGAACAGCCACTCAAATTCCTCTCTCTGGATCCCCAGTGCCTTCTAATAGCTAAACCCAAAGTACCCATTTCTGTCCATATTACATGTTCTCCTCTGTATCACTCAATGTAATCAACAATGATGGAAATGCTCCTCTTCCTTGGGTCTTATAATGCCATTTTCTCCTTGATTTCCTAGGACATTGATTGCCTCCTTCCATTTTGGGACTAGGAGTCTTTTTCTTCCACCTGTTCATTTCATAGTAATGTCTATCTTTTATTTCTTATCCCTTACATCCTTCCTGGGCCATGGCATCCATGTTCATGGCTTCCATTTCACTCCGTGGCTGATGATTCCCAAAAAACCACCACCCACCAGGCCTAGCTGCCCAGCTCTAGATCCGTATTCTCGCCCTCCATTCTCCTTGGGTATGCCACAGGGACCCTAGGCTCAGCATGTCCAGAGAGGAACTCCTCAGCTCCCTGCTAGTCTCAGCCCCTGTTAGCTCTCCCCTCGTCTCCTTCATTAACTTCTTAACTTATCTCCTAGCCTTTAGTCTCATCTCCAACCCCATTTCATGTAACACCCGGAGCAATAGCTCTATAACAAAAATTATCATTTCCTCCTGCACTTACCCCTTCAGTGGGATTTCATTTCCTTGGGGTAGCTTCCAAACCCCTTGACATCATTTCAAGGCCCCTTATGAGTTATCCGGGGTTCCTTTCCTGCTCACCCCCTGACACTCCCCACCACACACCCTAGGTACAACTACTTGAATGTGTGTCAAAGTCTGAGCCTTTCTGTGTGCTTCAACTGTAATGCCTTTCCCTGACATCTTTGCTGGATGAACTTCTGAGATTCATGTTAAGGATCTCCTGCTCTGGGAAGATTTCCTGAATCTTTTACTCCCAGATGAATCAAGGCCTTTCTTTCCCATGTCCTCATGGGACTCCATACACAAACAATCATACACAATGGCTTTTATTAAACCGCATTAGAGTTATTGATGCACGTGACATTGTCGCTACTTAGCCGTGTTTTCCCTGGGAGGCATAGACCTGATCTCACTCGCCTTTGTATCTCAGGACCTAGAACAGTGTCTGGTACATTATAGGCACGTGACTGACTGAGGAATGACATGAAATCTATCCAAGATTTACGTATATTCATGACAAAATCACAACCATTTAAATAAGAAAATGAAGTTGTGGTAATACCTGGATAAACATGATTTTTTTAGTTAACCATGTTTTATTTTATTCCAAAATGTTAACTATTCCAAATCTTTTTTATGTATAAATAGTTTACTTCTGTCTTCTCATGCCAAAACAGGAAACAGTTACTGCTTCCCTTCCTGTAGAGAATATTATGTAGCTGTATCTATGAGTAGTACTGAGAAAGTACTTTTTTTAAAAAAAAGATTTTATTTATCCATTTGGCAGACAGGGAGGGATCACAAATAGGCAGCAGGCAGGCAGAGAAAGAGAGGGGGAAATAGGCTCTCCACTGAGCAGAGACCCTGATGATCATGACCTGGACCAGGACCCTGGGATCATGACCTGAGCCGAAGGCAGAGGCTTAACCCACTGAGCCACCCAGGTGCCCTGAGAAAGTACTTTTTAAAAAATATTTTTATTTGTCAGAGAGAGAGCACGATCAGCAGGGAGAGGGAGAAGCAGCCTCCCAACTGAGCAGGGAATCCAATGCTGAGCTCAATCTCAAGACTCGAGGATCATGACCTGAGCCAAAGGCAGGCACTAAACTGACTAAGCCACCCAGGTGCCCCCTGAGAATGTATTTTTATCCATCTTCCTCTCAAATTAGGGATGAAGTTCAGACCCAGGAAATATGCACTGAGCAGCGTGACAATCTGCAGAAAGGTCTGGTAGTCACAAACATTTGGGGGAGGCTTTTGAAAAGAATACAAAAGGAAAACAAATTCCATAGATGATAAATTTCAAGCCAGGAAGAGCTTATTTGAAAACTTGAAAAAGAAATAAAATTTCTGTAACATAAAATAAATAGAAAAATCTGCCAGGGCAGTGGGGGGAGGGGAATGACAGCACAGAAACATTTCCTGATTAATTAAAGAAGAGAGTTTGAAAGGAGAGTTATTTACTGGAGAAGGGTCCATTTGGTGGTGGCATTTTGGTTTCTTTTCCTTGAAACAAAACCACCAAATCTAGTTTGTTTTTGAAATTTCCATTTTTCTTCTATGTGTCTTTGCTATATAGGAATTAAAATGTCTTTATTACTTCCGGCTTCCCCACCCCATTGTAGTTTTCAGAAACAGGAGACCAGTGGTTCCTAGGGCTTGCAGACATGTGCTTTCTTTCTTCCACTGACAATATTATTTTAAAAATTCATGTATTCTTTTTTAAACATAATGCTTCTTTTTTATGGTTAGGATTAGTAGATTTAGTAAATAAAAATAAAGGACACCCAGTTAAAGGTAAATTTCAAATACACACTTTTTCGTGTGTGTTTAAGAACATCTTGCGCTATTCAGTATAAGTAGAGGCCACATAAATATTGCATGGGACACATTTATGCTAAAAAATTATTGTTGATCTGATATTCAAATTAAACTGGCCATCCTGTACTTTAGTAACTCTATGACTAGGATTATCTTTTCTCAAGCAAAGACCATCCTAATGTTGGTGTATCACTAAGAGCACAGGCATATTGGCCATGTACCCAATTAACAAATATTAGAAGAAAATTTAGGCTGAGTCCTATATCAATCATGCAAATAATAAGTAAAGGAAGTGTGCTGGAAAAAAACAAAAAAAAACAACAAAAAACATCCCAGTGATTGCATAGACTAAAACCAGGAATCCAAGAGTGGATCAACGTTAGAGAATCTACTAATGTAATTCATCCCATTAAACACCAGAAGAGAAAAAAAATTGTCGGATCATAATGATAAATGCAGAAAAGAGGCTGGCAAGAGAACGGGACCACCCAGCATCAGTAGTTCAAGCAGCAACACTCAGTTCTCAGTGCTGGAGCCCTGTTAGATTGCCCGGGATGGAGGGGCAGGATTGAGTCTTTCTCAAGGTAAAGTAGGATCAGAAACAATCAGGGCTTAGCCACTGGCTAAGGGACTTTGCTGATCCCAGAATATCCAACCCCCAATCTGCTCTCCTCAGACATTACTCTAGGGACCTCGGGAGATTGTCTCCTTCCTTAGCCTCCCAAACTCTTGCTCTGTGCTCCCCCATAGGCTGGTGATGGGAACTTCTGATTACACCTCATCCCCCTTTCTCCTGCAGCTTGTGATGAAGGTACCGTAGTCCCTGAGATACTAGCCCACATCTCCTTTCCCTGCTCTCCTATCCTCTGATTTGTCACAAACATCCATCTACCACTCGGTTTTTTGGCTTGTCCCTGTCTTTCAGTTGCTTTCTCTGACAACTCTGAGTTGTCACGCCTAGACGGAGGGCCTCTGTGCCCTGCAGAGGAGCCCACCTCTCTCCCTCCCCTACTCAGAGCGGGGCTGGTAGCAGGCCAGGGAGAGGACAAGGGCATGGCCAAGAACATTTGTTTCCAACTTACTCTCTACAATTGTATTCTTGAAACTGGCTATTCAAAAGAGAGAGAGAAATATAATAAAAATAGAAAAGTATTCAGATTACTAATGACAATAAATATTTTTTTGACAATAAATATTATTTTAATAAAATCCTTTTTTTTCCATTTCAAAGCACTTGTGCATCTATTATCCCACTGATGGTAGAAAGAGTTTTAAATGTGAAAAATGTATGTGTATTCTGTCCCATAAAAATACTTGAATTCCTTTAAACTGCCAGGTACTGCAGGCTAGAAGAGGTCTCCAGTGTGCAAAAAGCTAGTCAGGCGGTCAAAAATGCAGCTTCCCTAGGTGAATAACTTCAGACCGGGACAGCCTGAGGGTCTGGGCAAGTCTGATTAAATATGAGTAAGCTTTCTCTTAAAAAGACATCAAAATAAACAGTTTAAAACAGAAAAGACATCAGAGCACTGTGGGCCCCCTTCGTGGGGCATGTTTTCATCTGATAGTAAATTGTAATTGCAGATGTTTCTCAAGGCAATGTGGTGAAAATAGAACCAAGCTTCACAAGTAAATTCCCAGAGCAGACTACCGCAGGTAAGCATTTTACCAGAAGACCCTCCTCAAAATAAGCAAAAGGAACATTTGTCAACCATCTTCAACATGAGACATCATCCCCTCTAGTCAGCTGATGGTTGGAGAGAAAGGGTTTGAAAACATAGGCACTGCTTTCCCCTGAACCTCCCTGTGATAGTTAGAACCTGCCCTTACCCCTCAGTGCTTTGCCTCCCATCCATTCAGCCACACTTATGTTGACCATAATCTTCTTCAGATAAATATGTCAGGAAAAATATGTTCATGAATATTTTCAATTAACCAAAATTGTTAAATACATCATACAACAGGGCATATAATGAAAACAATTCTTCTGAGTCCCTAGTCCTATCCCCAGAGAATTAGGTCACCTGTGGGAAACCATGTAGAACACTAGATTCCCTCCACCCCACCAAACAAAAACTACAAACATGAAATTTCATCACTCAGGAGGCTTCACTTCCTCTCATTTTCCGTTCCTCTCATTTTCCAGTGTTTTCTTTAAAATTCAGGTAACCTTTTGAGGAAACCACCTGAGAGCCCTAGTTCTCTTTGTGACTAAGAACGCACTGTGTGTATTCTTGGAAGAGGGTGGACAGAGAGAGGAGGACAGGATATTCTTGATAAAAAGGTGAGAGATGTCCTATTATTGTCTCTCCAACTAACCTGACTTATTTACATTTCCTGAGCAACTTGTACCCAACGTCGACTGCACAGCAGACGGGGTTCCAGGTGTTAGGGAGAGATACGATGCCAAAACGTGGAGGCATTTGGCAATAAACAAGTACCTGAATGAACTCCTCTCAGATGATAAACAGTAAAGTCAGCATTGTTTTGAAACCAAGCAAATCAGAGAAAGGGCAGAACACTTCAGAAGCCATGAAGGATTGTGTCCCAGTGGCTCACCATCAAGGGGCCATTGTCCATCCACTTGGTGTTGGCATGTTCTGGCATCAAACGCCATCGCCCTCCCACAGACAGGCTGGGGCCTCATGAGTCTGCTGAGTCATCTGTTCCCATTCTTCCCTGGCCCATCACAGCCAGATTCCACAGATGCTGAGCCACTGGTTTATAAAAAGATGCCAGAACCGGAGAGAGAGACCATTTACTTGATGGCCACATACCCTTATTCACCTATTTGTTTTGCTTCCAGAGGCTTCTTTCTGTGTAGGGGTCTCCAATCACCTTTAAAGCTGGTAAGGACTATCTTCAAGAATAACAACAAATTAAAATAAAGTCAAGTGAATTACAGTTTAACTCAGTAACTCTCAACCCAGCATAGTTCCTTACTGCATGCTTACTGCTGAAAGCTCTGGGACAGCTTTGAGGACATATCCCTGCCCAGGTGCAGCTGCAGATACCCTCACATAACGGATGTGGGTGTAGCTTAAAACCCACCAGGCAATGTTGGCGGACCGTGAGTGTTGAGAATAAGAGGTGTTACCAATAATCAAGCACAACTAAATAAGCGTGTCTGGGCAACTTAGACCAATAGCTGTCAAAGTATGGCGTCTAGACCAGCAGCGGCAGCATTGTGTTAGAAATGAAAATCCCTGGGGCACCTGGCTGGCTCAGTCAGTAGAGCATGTGACTCTTGATTTTTGGGTTGTGGGTTCGAAACCCATGTTGGGTGGGAAGATTACTTAAAAATAAAATCTTAAAGAAACAAACAAAACCCTTAAGATTCTTGGCGTCATCCCAGACCTGCTAAAGCAGAGACTCTGGGAGCAGGGGCCAGCACTCTGTGTTTGAGGAGCTCTCCAGGTGATTCTGACGCTAACGTTTGAGGACCACTGGTACAAACCTCCAGGCTGAACTGTCTGCGGGCACTGCTTCTGGAGGTGAGGGTTTTACGCTCCAGCACATTCTCTCATGTTCAGACTTACTAAGGAAGTCATGGTTGTCACAGTTGCTCTCTCAGTCCAGCCTGGCCAGAGTCTCTCAGGAGGTCCAGGCTTCTGTGATGATTCTTCAGCTACTGTATTCTGGTAATGGAGTTGGCAGCTTTTGGCATCCAACTCCCTGACCTCTGACTCTTCCCCGGTTTGCCAAGGAGGAGCACGGAGAGCAGGAGGGGAGGGTGCTGGAGTGGCCCAGGGGGAGACCGGAAATGGGTAGGGTTGGGATGCAGTGGTTCTCAACCTTGGAGTCACCTGGAGAACAGTAAAAAATACTGAGGCCAGGGCTCACCACAGATATTGTGAGGTAAATGTTTGGGCATCAGGAATATAGAAAGGTTCTCAGGTGATTCTTTCATGCAGCCAAGGCTGAGAACCCCTGGAGAGCTTCTTGGTTTGATTTTGTCTCATCTTTCTCACATTGACTGGCTCTTTGCTGTGTGCAGCCCTACAGGGGGCTGAGAAGTAGGCCGACTCCTTGAGTTTAGTGTCTTGAATGTCTTGAAATTCATATCCTCCCGTTACTCCTCAGAGCAGGAGTGAGTTTGAATGCCTGCCTTGTGTTTCCTTTCATTTCATTATCTGAATTATCAACTTGCTAAAAATCATAATATAAAATGAAATATGGGCACCTGGGTGGCTCAGTAGGTTAAGCGTCTGCCTTCAGCTCAGGTCATGATCTTGGGGTCCTGGGATCCAGTCGGCATCTGACTTGCTGCTTAGTGGGGACTCTGCTGCTCCCTCTGCCCCTACCTCCCTTTGTGGGTGCACATGCGCTCTCTTTCTCTCTCTTTCCCTCTCTATCTTGCAAAAATAAATAAATAAAATCTTAAAACAATAAAATGAAATAAAAGTTGACATAATATGGGCACAGAGTCCACATAACAAATGAAAGAATGGGTCCTCTGATTGAGGCCCAACCTACTTGATGCTATCCCAAGTTTACACCACTCTCCCCGCCTTGTTCTACTTTACATTATAACAGCCGCGTGGCATTCTTTCAGTTGGTACGTAATACTTGTTTTTGGGGGTTTTTTGTTTTGTTTTGTTTTGTTTTTTCCCATTAAAAAAAAAACAAAACTAGAGCTAGGTTGCATATTTGTTCCACTTTCAGAAAAAGGGGAAGTTAGCTGGTTTGCCTCGCTGGGAAGCAGAGTCATTTCCACTTAGTGATGGTGTTTGGAGCAGGGGGAGGGGTGTGACATGCCTGTTCTGAGGCTGAGGCCGCCAGGCTCACCAAGAACATTTCCCCCACTTTCCGACCTACCTCCGAGGATTTGCCCCAGGATCCTTACCAGATGTGTGGAGTATGCGTCCCAGATGTGTTTGCATGGATATTGTCAATAATCCTTCGGAAGGGACACTGTAGGCACAGCTGATGAGCTGGTAATTTTAGGATTTGAGAATTAAAAGCCAAATGGAGCGCTTTCCTCATTCCCATGCCCACACCCATGATGTAGAGATTTGTTGGGACCTGAGTGGAGGGAGAGAGACGGTGAAAGGGAGAGTGCAGGGTGGGGGCAGGGAGAGTGTGCATGGGGACCCCTTGAAGACAGAGCTTCCATGGTGGCCTGGAGCCCTCGCCGCCCCACACGGACTCCCTGGGCCGGTCACTTGCAGGGCCTGGGCCCCACGGGGGACCCTCACGGGGCCTGTCTGCTTGTCCAGTACTGTCCTTGCTCTTCCTTCTTCTCTTCTGTGCTTTTGCCGCCCAATGCCTCTCCCTTTTCACTCACACGCTTCACCCTCTCCATTTCTGCAGCTTTCTCAGTTTTAGCCCCTGGGCCATACATATTTTACCCCGAAATATGTCCAAATTTAGGTAAGTAGACCTAACGACAACAAAAGAATGAAGCCGTTATAGTGGACAGATCAGTCCCCTGGGGAGCAGCAGAGAAACCAGTGAGACTAGAGATGGGGGAGGGGGAAGGGGCGGAACACAAAGGAAGCAGCAAGTCCACCAGCACCTGGCAAGAGTGTGGGGCTCTCTGGGTTAGCCTTAGCCGCATTTTCATGTCTGTGATTCCCTTTGCCCTTCAGGGGAACACGATGGGGTAGGCAGGAAAGGGGCCTCCTTTCCTGGCCTTTAAGAAAGGGAAGATTGAAGCTGGGAGGGGCTTTCGCAGGCCCTGTCGGTCGGCATCCTGCCTGCCACGATGCCACGGAGATGTCCACAAAGTCCACCTACCACATAAGACATGGCCCTGCACATTCTGCATCACACGTAAGCCCCAGACTCGCTTCCGGAAAGAGAGTTCTGGATTTTCCCGTAATAGTGCTAGACCCCAACAGCATAGGATGGTTCCTGCAGGAAATCACTCTTGACAGTATGGACCTCAGCAAGTGTTGCTTAGAAAAGGCTGGGGTCCAAGGCATGTCCGAGGTAATGTGGCTTTAGGGGGCCCCGTGTCCATTGGGTTAAGAGTTGCTGTTACCCCATGGGCCACAGGACAACCTCCCTAATGCTCCCGAGAAATATCCCCCGAGTTGCCCTCTGGACTCCCCTGCCTTGTCTTGTGACCCCTGGCTCCTCTGCAGTTCCCACCTTGGGTTTGTCCATCCCTGGTTTTCTTCTGAACTCTTACCTAGGTCACCCATGCTTGGTCACTGACCTGATTCAATGGCCCACCCTGGTTTCCCAGCTGCCCTGTTGATGACATGTAATGCTCCTGGCATGAACTCTTGGGGCTGATCCCCACTCTTGGTCAACTTCTGCCCCTCCTTTCTCATCAGACACTCTCTGCACACCTAGTATTTTCCTAACTTACTTTCTGCCAGTCCTCATAGTGTGAGGCCTGGGCTGGAGCTATCTCGGAGAAGTTTTGAGGGCAGACTTCTAAGAGTAGTTTGGTGCTGTCTCCTCTCCCCACTGCACCCAACCCCCTCGCCCCTGCTTTCTCTACACTTGAGACGAAATACGGACAGTACAGGGGTGCCTGGGTAGTTCAGTCGGTTAAGCCTCTGCATTTGGCTCAGGTCATGATCCCCGGGTCCTGGGATCTAGTCCTGCATTGGGCTCCTTGCTCAGTGGGAAGCCTGCTTCTCCCTCTGCCAGCTGCTCCCCCTGCTTTTGGTCTCTCTCTTTCTCTGACAAATAAATAAATAAAATCTTTTAAAACAATATAGACTGTACAGGCACATGTGCCAACTGAAGGATGTACAGGGGTACTTATTGTGACATCTCTGAAAATGCAAAAGAAACAACCTAAATTTCTGTGAATAGGAATAGGTTATGATACAACCAGATAATAGGGGGAAAAACAACTCTCTGTATAGAGACAGGAAATAATCTTGAAAACCAGTTTTTAAGTAAAAAAAAAGCAAAGGGTAGAACATATGTAGACTTTGCTACCTTTTGTGTTAAAAAAAAACAAAAACAGGAAATGATACTTACATAGGCAGGGAGTTTCTCTGGAAGGCAAAAGAAATAATGGCCACCTCCAGGGAAGGAACAGGAGTAACTAGGGGATGTGGTGTAGTGACATTTCCTTTCTGACCTTAGTACCATGTGCCTAAGTACCATGTCTAATGTACCATGTCTAAGTACCATGTGTCTAATAATTCAAAAATTCTAATTAAAAACAAGATAAACACTATATGTGTGGAAATGTGGAAGTAGATGTACAACCCCTTAGTTGTACAAACTAGGTCAGTAGGCCACAGAGGTGAAGAATTCATTCAAATTCCCACTACTATGAAGTGAGAGAGTTGTGACTGGAAACTTCAGTGTCCTTTGGCACCTATGCTCTAGGGAATACGGTTTTCAAACCCCATGTAGCAGAACTTATAAATGTCAGGGTTGTAACTCAGGGCAAGACATTCGAGACTCAGTTTCTTCATCTGTAAAATGTGCACAATAAAGTTGTCATGAAGATGAAATTAGGCAGTGCCTGTTATCCTAGCTAGTTCCCAGCATACAAAGCATCAGATTAATGCCAGTTACCATTATTTATTATTTTTGGCTATGATGGTGTTGGGTGGGGCAGAGAGATCTGGGAGGAAGTTTATCATAGAAGCATCTGGAGATGAAGGCTTGTAAGGTAAAGAAAAATAATATAGGGAGAGAGAGAGACTGATCCCTTGGTTCTTATTTATTCAGGTAGTCACTAGAGATTCTGAGAGAGTAAATGAGGCTTCATGTGGAAAACGTATGTTAGGGTGTATATGAGAGGGATATGGGGAGAGAAATGCCAGCCCTTTTCACTGCCAATTGTCACTAAAGGCCACTTGTGACCAGCACTGCCCCTTATGCTGAAAAATGAATGTGCAACCTGGGACCATCTGGTTGTACCATTTCTCTTTCATTCCTGATTATCCAAATGTCCTCGTTATTCCAGCTACCACATATCCTTCCTTATTTTCTCTTCTTCTGGGGCCAGGGTCAAGTGGTGACTCAAAGCCTTCCTTGGAGGAGTGGATGGTTGAGCGTCCAGCTCTTGGTTTTGGCTCAGGTCATGATCTCAGGGTCATGGGATCGAGCCCTGCATTGTGCTCTGTGCTCAGCAGGGAGTCTGCTAAAGATTGTCTCTCCCTCTCCCTCTGCCCTGCCTCCCGCTCCTGCTCTCTCTCTCTAAAATAAATAAATTTTAAAAATAAAATAAATAAAACTTAAAAAAAAAAAAAAGGCCTTCCTTGGAGAGGTGCCAAGCCCATCTTGCTCTTCTGGGCAGCTTTGCCCACAGTGCATCCGGGCTGAGGAGAAGTCCTGCAGAGCCAAGGTTTCTGGGACCCATCCCCTCGCCCTTCCCTTTCGTGACAGGAAGCCACCTCCTTATAGGCAGAGGAGCAAGGACGGGGGTTCCCTCTCTTGTTCACCACTTGATGACTGGTAATCATCATATTCCTATCTTATCGGAAGGAAAATACCATGTGAGGTTTAACGCTCGGGTTCTGCGACTGGCCCTCTTGGGTTCAAATCCTCCTCCATGATTGCTCTGTGACTATGGACAAGCCGTGTAACTAACCTCTTTGCTCCAGTTTCCATCTGGAAAAATGGTAAGCGCAAATGAGATAATCTGGGTAAAAGACAGAGCACAGGACTTGTCTTGGTCAGTTCTCTAGGAAGGTTAGCCTGACATAGTGGCGCCAGCCTCAGCTGTAGTAGAAGTAAGGGAGTGAGATAAAAGGCAAGACTGGGGATTCGAGGAAGATCCATGAGCACTGACCTCAGGGAACAGGGTCACTACCACCAACTGCACCTGCAAAGGTGCTGCTCCCCTCCCCCAACCCCCGATGCCCCATAAATGTCTAGTCGTCTCTGGTTGGATTATCAGTGAAGGGTGCTATTTGGTCCCAAAAGTTCTGCAAACAAGGTGACTCTAATGAAGAGATTGTTCTGTTCTCTAATGAAGGACAAACACATTTTCCTGGTTCAGGGTGATACATGATGAATCAAAGCTCTTAACATAGGTTATTATTATTAACTTATTACCTTGTTTCAAAAACATATATATAGACAAAGCCACTTACCCCAGACCCCAGTCAATAAATAGTAGACATTTTTTAAAATCCTGCTTTTGGCAGAAACAGGTGAGGAACACTGATTGGTTAGACTCTGCAGTTTGTGATTGATTCTGATGGTTTTGGGTGGCATTTACCAATGAGATTTTCAAGTGGATTCCCTGGTCTTGGAGGAAACTGAGATGTTGGTCTATATAACAACAACAACAACAAAAAATTAGACTATGATCAAACAAGTATTTTTATAAATAAAATCAGAGGAGTCCATCGTCATTGAGTCACACAGATGGATAGGAGTAGCATGGACCCTGCAGGGACCCGCTCTGACGTTCCGCAGGGCAAACTGACCTCTGGGTAGAGAGCTTGGCTTGTAGCAACTGACTCTTCTACTCGCACAGCACCTTGCTCTTTAGAAAGAATTTTCCCATCCGTCACCTTATTGGATTGGTTTTCTATGGACCGAACTCATATGCTCTCTTCCTTGGTGGGCCCCATTTGAAGGATAAGCAATGCTATACTATAGTAGGATGAAATCCTTCTGCTTACCTTACTGGGATCACTACATAGCCAAGGTGAGGGGAGATTTGTCAAATAATCGTCAGGCTCATAGTCCTTCCCTGCCCTGGGATGAGCCACAGGATGGCTTTCCAACACAATCGGAAATTCAAACAGAATAAACTTGCTTAAAGTTTCTTAATAGGGAAAGTTCTAAAGATGTTTTTTGTGAAATACATTTAAATATTGGTGTAGTTTCCTTAGTCCCTAAGGGAACTTGCTCCTGAGAACGTCGCCTTACAAACAAAGTATGCGCTGTGTTTTTATTTAGAACCCAGGAAAATTTCTGTCAGTTAATCTCAGAAAGACTCAGTATTCTGCACAGTGTGGGAACTGACACTGAAATCCAAACAGTCACCCCAGTTTCTAAGAATTCTTCCATACTGATAGGTAACCTTTTATTAAAAATTAGGACAGTCTGGGACACCTGGGTGGCTCAGTCAGTTAAGTGTCAGAGATTTGGACTCTTGGTTTGGGCTCAGGTCATGATCTCAGGGTCGTGGGATCGAGCCCCTATTGGGCTCTGTGCTCAGTGGGGAGTCTGCTTCAGATTCTCTCTCTCCTTCCATCCCTCCTCCTCAGATCCTGCCTTTCCTCACGCGAGGGCACATACAATCACACTCTCTCAAATAAATAGATAAATAAATGAATAAATAAAATCTTCAAAGAAAATTGGTACAGTGTGCATTCCTTTATACATAAGTGTTGCAAGGAAAGTAGTTCACTTCTAGTAGATACGAATTTAGGTTTATCCAGAAATGTTATTGAAATAGCATGATCCCCTATAGGAGATGTTCCGGAATATCAGCCTTGACACAACAAAGCTTCTCAATGCCCTTTGCGCAAGCATGTCTAATGTACCTGGTCAAGGCTAACCTGCCTGCATTTGTGGAAGGTTTCTCTCAGGGCTCTGATCCCATGTTCAATATACTCCCAGCCTGAGCTCCATTTACGTTAAATCGATACTCGGTCACATTGAACTGGAAAATCAAAGGCAGGGGACCAAGTTTACCACGGGATGCGTGTAGGATGTATTTAAAAATCATTGAAAACATGACATAGTAGCTTTATCTCCATGGCAATCTCAATTTTGTGTGTGTCCCTACAGATTTTTTTGAGGAAACAGAACAGTCAGCAGATATGGCCCTGGAAGAGGAAAGAAGATATGAAGATTTTAATATGCAAAATACAGTTGATACAGTGACCACAGGAGCACTCACTGCAAATTCAAGTTTCAGCGACTTTGATGAGGATGAGAATCAGTTAGAGTTTGTATTAATGGTGTTGATCCCACTGGTTTTATTTACCCTCCTATTTTTATCAGTGATAATCCTTATAATACGCTATAAAAGAAAAAAAGCCAAACAAGGTAAACATTTTGTATGTTCCCATTTCTGGACAATTGCTTCACGTGTTAACAAACCATCCGTAAAACAAAATATTTTTTTGCTTCTTCTACACAGAAACTTCTAGCCGAGGATCTCAGAGTGCCTTACAGACATGTGAGTAGGATCCTAATGCTGTCTGGAGTGGGGAATGGGGGAGGAAAAAGAAGGGAGAGGTTTTAAAGTTGAACAACCAGGACTACATAAAATAGTAAATGATGACTATTCCCTTTTTTTTCTTTTTTTCTTTTTTAAAGATTTTATTTATTTATTTGACAGACACGAGATCACAAGTAGGCAGAGAGGCTGGCAGAGAGAGAGGAGGAAGCAGGCTCCCCACTGAGCAGAGAGCCTTTGCGGGTCTCAATCCCAGGACCCTGGGACCATGACCTGAGCCAAAGGCAGAGGCTTTAACCCACTGAGCCACCAAGGTGCCCCTCCCTTATTTTTCAAAAAGGGAATGACTTCGGCCTAAATTGAGATTTAAAACACACAGCTGCCATCTCTGTACCTAATCCAGATGAGGGCCTTATCTAATATTGGCCAAGAGGTCCATGCAGCTATCCCTAAATTGGAGGAAACATTCAAAATGGCGAAGCGGTGGGTAGGCTTGGGATTGGGGAAGGGAAGTTGATACCCTGGGCTCGTCTCCACCGGAAGAGGATTCTTCTGTCGTATATTCTGTGTATTATATATGATATATTCTGTGTATTATATATGATATATTCTGTATATTTCTGTTGAAGATACTGTTTTCTTCTCCATGCCCCATCCCAATCTGATTATGAAAAGACCCAAGTAAGCATTGTTCTTATTCTCATTAAAGCTATGCTAACTTTCATATGAGATTCCTAGTTGGCTGAAGATTACTAGCATCAGTCTGAAACCAATCTGATGGAGAATTCCCTAGGTCAGAGATGCCTCTGTGTGTATTCAATTCCAAATCTAGGAGCAGCAAATAATAGGTGTCAAGGTTTTCTAAGTCCAGAGCAGACTTGAGTACTTTTGGCTTGTGCTGGTAAAGGCTTGTGCTGAAGCCTTTGGTTATTCCAAAAATCACTCAAGAATGAGACCATCGCTAATGAGCTAATATTGATATGTATGTACAAAACTCACTCAATATCCATCACACTCACTAACAGGGCACCTCTGGCTTTGAGATTGTGCCCTTGCCCTGTGGGACTGGCTCACTGTCCTTGACTGGCAGAGCCTTTAAGCTCTCGGCAGGAGCTAGAAATGGTCATTTTCCATTATACCAGCAGGTATGGTAAATGCGAGCTAGGGAAGGAGCACTGATGCGCGTTAGCTTTCTTGGCAGGAGCCAATATCATAGATTCCAAAAGAGTCAGAAAAACACATGTTTCTCCACTGCTTGAAATTTCAGGGTGATCTAGTAACAGTGGTCACATGGGAGCTCCTTTGTAAGCTAAAGAAAAAGATAAAGCAAACAGAGCTGTCTGAACCTCATTTTTTTTAACCTCAAGGACAGTAAGAACTTCCTACCTAAACCGTAGCCCAGTAGCCCGTCTTATCTAATGATGTCATGGGGCTTGGGGGGCAGGACGGGGGTGTCCATTCAAATGTGCATGCTTTCAGGCTCTAAATACAGAAAGGGATTTTTCATGGAACTTCACCGTGAGCATCTCCAAGTTCAAAAACCATGTGCCATCAAGAACTGGCCTCCTTCTCAGAGGGCTCATGCACCCTGTACTGGAGCCACACTCCCAAGTATTTGCTGCTCCCAGAGCCTGGCTTACACGTTCACGATGTTTTCTTACATGACTGGTTGACACTACTCTTCTGTTTGGGATTTCCCTCTTGTCTGCTTGACAACCTGCCACCTTCTTCTTCCATGCCCAGTTCTGAAGTTTTTATGAAGCCTTGAGTAATCACTCCCTGGACAAAATGAATGAATCATGGCCTCTTCTCGGCTCTTACAGACTGTGGTCTCACTTATGGTGCACGGTATTTATGTTGGCATGAGTTGGTGACTTGTCTTTTTTTTTTTTTTTTTGTCTCTCTTACTAGGTTATATTCTCTTTAGGACCAAAAGAACCAAAGACTTGCCTTGTTTATCTTGTTTAATGGTGTGGTTTGGAGGTTAGAGTGTGGACTCTGGAACCACACTGTCTGGGTGGCTTTTTTTCCTGGAACCACACTGTCTGGGTGGCTTTTTTTCCTAGCCCTATGACTTCTCTGATTCAGTTTCCTCATCTGTGAAATGGGCAAATCCAACACTGGGCTTACAGAGCCGTTGTGAGAAGTAAATGGATTCATCTATGTAAACCGTTTAGGAAAAAGAGTAGCTGGCGTGTTGTGTTAGCTGCTGCTTCTTATGATTACTGCCCCTTCAACCTAACACAGTGTGTAGCCCAGCACATATATCAACGGCCTGATAATTGTGGTTGAAAAGAGCGAGTTCATGAAACTGTTAGCACTTTTTTTTTAGAAGAGCATCTACCTATTCCCAGAAATAAAGAGAAACTTGAAACTTATTCTTGATACAAATTGGCACATTCTTTTTGTTTTAAATAGACCTCACTTTAAGAGAAACAACACAGACATCTTAAGTTTTCAAAACAATTGCTTATCACAAGTTTTGATAGAGAGCTTTATTTGAATATTTCCTTTACTATAGATATGGATGATTCACTGCTTAACACATGGGTATCTCTTCAAACAAACTAAATGCTGGAAGGTTGATCATTCCTGTCTGCCGAAGTCCACATTTAATTTTATAATGCAAGTCAATTAAAAGAGAGAGGCACCTGGGTGGAGAAGTTGGTTAAGTGTCGGACTCTTGATTTTTGGCTCAGGTTATGCTCTTAGGGTTGTGAGATCGAGCCCCACGTCAGGCTCCATGTTCAGCAGGGCATCTGCTTAAGATTCTCTCTCCCTTTCCCTCTCCCTCTGCGCCCCCTCCCCAGCTCTCTAAAAAACAGATGAAAGGAGATGGTTCAAATTAACAAAATCTGATTTAAATATTTTTTTCCAGGAAAAATAAAACTGTCACGCTAGGTCAGACCAGCATTTTGCTTGGAAAGCATCCAAAACAATGTTTTGTGGGAGGGCATGGATGATGTCCCCTCAGCAAATTAGAAATAGACACGTTTGTTCCTCCCTCCCCCATGTGAATAGAGCCTGGTGTTTCTTCACCACCAGGAAGTAAGCCTGTACATTTGATGACGAGGGAGGACCTGGCCAACACCTGTAGGAAGAACCTTCTTCCCACTGGCAATCACGTTCTTCCTTTGGGCTTGTCCATTTCAAGTCCTGGAGAAGGAAAGTGCTGGGCGGTAACTCTCTGTTCTACTGTCCTTCTTCCTAGACCCCCAGGAGTTACATTTGCAGTTGTTCTTATTTAACATTTTTTAAGGGTCTCCATGGGCTGTGTCTCTATGAGAGCTGCAGGGAAAACAGCTGGCAGGAAAGCCTTACTTTAGGCGGGCTGTGACGATGTGGAACCTGGCATGGCTCAGTACATCTCCAGAAAGACACTCTCTCTCTTGCTGAGGGTTCAGCGCGGGGGAAAAAAAGCTTAAGCAAGCCAGTCTCCTATGGGGCTCTGCCCCCCGCCCCAGCCCTCTCTTCCCCCACCCCCCGCCAGCCCAGCAATCCCACCACCAGAGCTGCACAGAGGAGAGGGGCTGACCTTGGGGGCACGGCGGGGGGGGGGGGGGGGGGGGGGGGGGGGGGGGCTAAGTGGGTGTAACTGGGAACTGGACAGGGAGGACAAAGTGGGAAGGAGGGTATGAAATGGAAGGGCTGTAGGAGGAAAGATGGAATTAAGGGCAGATGGGGGGTTGTGTAAGAGGTGCATTTGCCCTCCGGTTGCAAAGGGAGTAGATGGCTATTAATAAAGACATAGAGGCCAGGTGGAGTGGTGCGGGCAGCGCCTGATTGCTGGGGACATGTAATTGGTCTCCCTCCTGGTTTAATGCTCTGCTCCGGTGAGCTCTCCCAGATGTTTTTCTGTTGCCATGGTGGCTGGGCCAGGGGTAATGGTCTCGGAGCAGGGGAGACGAGGCCACAGAAGGCTTTCTGCTCTGTTTGA
Organism: Mellivora capensis; assembly: GCA_004024625.1. NCBI lineage: Eukaryota > Metazoa > Chordata > Mammalia > Carnivora > Mustelidae > Mellivora > Mellivora capensis. Next base: position 17,622 of record PISX010012638.1, read on the forward strand.
ATACCGATTATAGGAGCCTCGTGTTTGGTGCATCTGGAGCACTTTTGTAATGGGTTTTTAAACTTTTCTGTCATCTGCATGCAGGGTTGGCTTTTGCTTGCCACAAAGTCTGCAGGCGCTCCAATTATAAAGATAAACCCCTGCGTTCTACGGTGGGGCTGTGGGGCCACTTGCTCTCTGAGAAATTAGTGTATGTTTGGGGGTTGGGGATGTTACTAAGCAGGAGAAGAGGGGGAGGAAAAGGGGGGAAGTGACACAATAGAGGGATCCTATGGGTCACCTATAGAAGAGGCTCAATTGTGCAGTAGAATCCTTTAAGGAAATAGCATGTCAATTTGAGATTTTAAAAATACATAAAAAAAAGCAAGATGCATGTACTTCCCTCTCCCCAGTCCAAGTGTCTGAGGATCAGGCATCTGCAGGGAGCTTCCGATTCCTACCAGGGCCAGAAAGGCATAACCCAGAGGCCCTGGAAGGTAGGCAGTCATGGCATGAAACTTCCATCTGTGCCTAGCTTTCCTGGATCGGCAACACCGTGGAAGCTTGCCAACCCCCAGGAAATGACACCGTCTCCTGGCTTCCAGGAGCTTGGTTCCAGGTGCCTGCCAGCTGCATTTCCTCGTTGGTGATCTGCGTTTCTGCAGGCCTGACAAAAAGAGACCCCTGACTTTCAAGGATCGGGAACATCTGACTGTTCGGGGACCTCTGCAAAGTGGTTTGCTTCTCAATGGTTTCACGTCACAGAAGGTGCTGGGGGCCTATGCTTTCCAGTCATGTGTCATCACTGCCTTGTTTCTCTGGAGGCATCAGTTGCCCTGCCAAGCAAAATAGAGCTGGAACTGGGGCCCCGGGGTCTGCTTCTTGCTGCACGTTCATGTGGAGCCCGTTAGGCATTTGATGTCCTGTTACCCGGTTCTCACGTCGCCCACAGCAGCACAAAGCTGGTTTCCTCAAAGCTGCACTTTTACAGTATTAACAGAAGTCTGAAACATTGGGCATGAATTTAATCCGCGCTGGACCATCCACATTAAGACCTTCTCATTTATTCAATACCCATTTACCGGGTGTTTGCCGGCTGCTAGCTGGATGGTGTTAGCTGGATGGAAGATGAGGGAACATCAGGGCAAACAAGACCGGCATGATTTCTGTCCTTCTGGAGCTATGTGTTAGCCAGAGACACAGACAAAATTAAGCCGATGGATTGATCAGTGACAAATTGGATCAAATGCTATAAAGGAGTAAGAGAGGTGCTGGGTTGGGGAACAACGGGAAAGGTGGGCCCTCCTTCAGATACAGGGTGCTCCTTGAGGAGACAGTATAAACTGAGAACAGAAGGGGAGTGAAGAGTCCAGCCAAGCAAGCAGCAGGGGTGAGAGCAGAGTTCGAGGGGAGCCCTTGATGGAGCTTACCACAGCCTGCTCCGGGACAAAGGGACAGTCACAGTGTTGGGCTTGATGTGTCACAAGGAGAGATGCAACAGTGATTTTTTTTTTTAAGATTTTACTTACTTATTTGACAGAGGAGAGATCACAAGTAGGCAGAGAGGCAGGCAGAGAGAGAGGAGGAAGCAGGCTCCCTGCTGAGCAGAGAGCCCGATGCGGGGCTCGATCCCAGGACCCTGAGATCATGACCTGAGCTGAAGGCAGAGGCTTTAACCCGCTGAGCCACCCAGGCACCCCAACAGTGATGTTTTGAATGGGACATTTTGGGGCAGGGGACCAAGGAGCCATCCCTCTTATCTCATTCCTACATGCCTTCCCTCACACTGTTTTCTTCTTTATATGGATTAAAAAAATAAAAAGGGATAAACTTCTGATTTGAGGTTAATACTGTCAGTTATTTACCAGTAATACTGTCAGTTAAAAAACTGATTTGAGGTAAATACTGTCAGAGGACCGTCTTATCTTAAAAAAACAAATAAACAGATTTTATATGGATGAGGACCTCATTTCAATATGGCACATATCTGACTCAGGCTAACTATTGCTCCCTTAAAAATGCTATTTGAAGTCATCTCTTATCTTCGTAAAGGAGTTTTCAGCTGTGGTTGAGATAAAAAGTTGTTACGGACAATGAAAGCTAACATGACCTTTGTATTTTCTTCTCTTTAGGTGAACTGGGAAGTGAAAACATCAAAGTGTAAGTCCTCGTTGCCTGTGACCCAGCTCAGTGAGGACAAGGATATCAGGGAGAGGAGCAGATTAGAGAGCCATCTGCCTTTTTAGGAGTTTTTGTTCTGTCACCCTTGAGGGACCCTTGAGGGGCTCCTATTTCCTGGACCCCAGGAGAGGGCCCTGAGCAGCTACTAGGGGAGAGGGATGCACACTAGTCCTCCAATCCCAATTCAGGAATCTGGGCAAAGAACAAGGTCCTCTTCAGAAAAAAAATCTCTTCTGACTGCTAACAGTTCCAAATGCACCGTAGTTCAATATTCTGATTCTGGGTGTATTTCAAGGACATCGGTTCGTTTATTCTGGTTAAACATTTTATCACCAGGAAAGATAGGTTCCCTGGTATTAGAGGAGGAGAGCCCTGGTAGAAGCCTAAAGTTCATGTGGCAGAACCACATTGGGTTGGAGGGAGAAGGGGAATGGTGGGGGAGAGGAAGGAAGGATGGAGCAGGGAGTGGGGGGACAGAGTGAGAGACAGAGAGAGGGAGAGGGAGGGAGGGAAAGGGGAGAAAGAGGGTAAGGAGGTGAGGGAGAGAGAGAGCAAGATTCCACTAGAAGAGTGTTCTGGGACCCTGTCACCACCCCTGCCCCCTGCCCCCGCTACCCTCCCTCCCCGCCAGCAACCCGGCTTCTTTAGACACTTTGCTCACTTCCTCCACGTGGAGTCACGCCCATGCTGCGGTTCAGAGCTGGCGGTCCTCCTCCCCAATACCATTTACATTAACAGGGTCTTCTTTCCCATAATTGTGAATTCCAAGCCCTGGTAAGTGAGGCCGGTGGGTTTCTGAAAACAAGGGCTCTATTTCTCCATGACAGAAAAGCCTGGGAATTGAAAGGAGAGGTGAGGAAAACAGCCTGTTCACAGTGGCCCCTTGACCTGGGGCACAGATCAGAAACCTCAAAGAAAGGGAAGTGAAATTAAGCAATGCAAAAATGCTCAACAGGGCAACTCCCCTGAGGCTCGTCATGGTGGAAGGCTGGCACAAATTTGTACCTTATAGGGGGTGGTCAGAGTCTCCTGGGCTCCCTTCGAGCTCCCTCTGTGCCCTCTGTCTTTGGATCCATGATAGAGGAAGGTTTGTTTTAGTTCTAGCCTTTCCTCCTTTTAGAGTTTGATACGGTGAAGAGGGCAAACCCTGCCCTGCCCCCCATCTGCCCTGGAGTGTCACTCATGAGATCAAGTTCACCTTTCTCCCACACAATGTTCCAGGCTCCCCCAAAAGGAAAGGCTCACACCATGCTTCTTTGGGTTTCAACATGGTTTTTGCTTCCCTTTAGCCCCATTTTTGAGGAGGACACACCCTCTGTTATGGAAATTGAGATGGAAGAGCTTGACAAGTGGATGAACAGCATGAATAAAAATGGTACGGTCACCTAAAGTTGCTTTTTCTGTCTTCTCTAGTCTGAGAAGGCTGCGGAGTTTTAGAAATACCCATAAATCCTGGAGTGTGACGGTGTGAGCCCAATCCACGTTAGATCTGGAACAAACAAACAGATCATGAACGTGTCTAACCATCCTTAAAGAGGGCATCACTTGGTGCTATTTGTTTTTATTTTTGTGCAAGCTTTTCAAATGACCTCTTTAAAGAAGCAAATGGTATATATATATATATATATTTTTTTTTTTTTTTTTCAAGAGAGAAACTCTCCAGGTCCAAATTATCTGGAAAAAGTCAGCATCTGACTGTAGAATTTAGAGATCTATGATTTTAATCGGTATATGGTTATAAAACTTTACCACATATATCAGCGCTGTCCAGAACAACAGACACCAGCCATATGTGACCATTTAAATTAAAATTTTAAAAAATGAAAGAAAGTTAAAAATTTTGTTCTTCCATCACTCTAGCCATGTTTTGAGTGTGCAGTAGCCACTTGTGGCTTGTAACTACTATATTATACAGCGCAAATCTAGAACATTTCCATCACTGAAGCAAGTTCTATGGGACAATGCTAATAAACAGTGGTATTACAAATATTCTCCTTAACTTATTTCCCAGTTGATATCTGGCAGTAATTGTATGTGTTCCTTACTTTTCCTTAAATTAATATTTGGATTTAAAAATGATGGTCGCTGTTCTTCCCTCTTTAAATTTCCTTTAAAAAGTCAATAATTTTTTTAAATTTAAAGATTATTTATGTATTTATTTGACAGAGAGAGACACAGCGAGAGAGGAAACACAAGCAGGGGGAGTGGGAGAGAGAGAAGCAGGCTCCCACTGAGCAGGGAGCCCAATACTGGATCGATCCCAAGACCCTGGGATCATGACCTGAACGGATGGCAGACACTTAACGACTGAGCCACCCAGGCGCCCCCAATCAATAAATTATTTTTAATGCTCAGATTAAATGAATAAATCCATGTTTTATTTTACCATATCATTCATATTTTTAGCATTCATCTTTAAAAAATACCCTGGGATCTATTAGGTTCAGCAATAGTGAAGTCCAAATCCAGAGACCTGTCATTAGAATGATTGTACCAGAGGCTTATCAACATGAGCTTTCCAAAAGATTAGAACTCTGTACAGTTTTGAACTTGTACAAGATTAGAACTTGTACAGTTTTGAACAGAACTGTTTTTCATAGCCCAATATTGAGGAAAGAATGGTTCCATAGGGTATGTAAGGATAGGAGCGGGTCACTCAGATAATCCTGAAAGTAGTTTCATTTTGTTAATTTTAGTTTATAAAATATGCATATGTAATATAATATGGAAAATGCAAAAAAAAAAGTAGAAAGAAGAAAGAAATACATATTACACAAAGATAACCTCTCTTATTTCCTTTTGTGCCTGAGATCATTGTAATACAAAATCGGGATCCTAGCACACTCACTAAAGCAGGAACCTGGAAAAAAGCACTTCTATTTCATCACCACAGCAGAGCATTATTTTGACACCTGCATGATGGAGGGGATGGATTTTGTTTTTCCTTAAAAATAACTGTGGCATAATAGGAGAGAGCTCTGATGGCTTTAAGAAGGTTAGTCGTTCCTCAGTTTACCTGCGGCTTTTCGATTGGGCATCTTGACTGAAATCATTCCGAAGGCACATCAGGACCTCCAGTAAAGCTATTTTATTCCAGTGTCTAACCTGAAACACGCAGATTTTAGTTCTTGGAGCCACAGTGGGGTTCTTCAGGGACTGAATAAGCAAGCAGTGATGAATTGTGCCCTTTCCAACCAGGCCAGAGGCGTGTTGAAGTCTTGTATCTGTGCTACTAATGCTTTTTCCATTTTAAGAGCTTTGCCATCATTAATCTTTTAACCTCTGGAACTCCCTAGTGAGGCCATTTCTGCACAAGGAACTATACAGATCAGGGAAATGTGATGCTCAAATATATGAGTTTTGTGGCTAGAAGACAGAATTTTGGTGACTAATAGGGTTTGCTTTTTTTTTCTGTCCTAGCTGACTGTGAATGTTTACCTACTGTAAAGGAAGAGAAGGAATCAAACCACAGCCCAAGGTACTTCTAGTTTCCGCTATTGATGAGAGGTCTATGGGGGTGGGGATGGGAGTCTACGGGCGAGACCTTTTGCTTACTGTCTCTTTGCCTGTAAATTTCATGTGACGGTTTACATGGATATATGTGTGTGTCATGTGGAGAAAAGAAAGTGTGAGTTATGGCAAATAGAAAAATGCAAAGTAAACATCCTAGTGGCTCCATCTTTAGAAGTAAATTAGCACTGGCATTTTCTTGCCCCTCGAAAGAGACACTGTTGAGTCGGCTTCCATTTTAGTCATAAAACTTTGTGATTATAACAAACTATAGGCTTGTTTAGCTTAGATGAAGAGATGTTTGGTAAGGAAAACAGATGGAAGTGGCCATCTTAAAGGGAATAACTGTACATAAAAGTGAGCAAAATGGACATATAAAAAACAAGGCAAAACAAAACCCCACCTGGATTGGGTTGCTTGTTACAGGAGAGAAATTAAATGAGAATTTAATAAACATCCATCCTACCACTAGGTGGCTCTGCTTGATAGAAGATTTTGGCCTCTAGGACTCTGGTGGTGTTCAGCACCCCGTAATCGTGCTTAACTGTTATCTTTTGGAAGGATGGAACGACCATATTTGAGGTGTTTTTGATCAGAGAATTGTTTGGTCGGGATGTGAGAAGTGTCGCGGTAGGAAAGATTGATGACGCAGCAGCTCGGTCCCTTATCCCACATGGCACCACTGTGATTTGAGGGGTATCAAGTTGTTGGTAGGGGTGACTCAGAGGTGATCAGTGAGCAGAGAATGTGACTGAGGCTGTGACTGAGACTTCACGCTTCTGTGGGACTAAATAGAAGAAACTTTCGAGCAAGATAGACACCACCCGTCTTCTCTCCCTCCATGTTAACCAAAGGTCCTGTGCTTGTCATCTTAAATGCTTCCAGAATGCAGTCACTTGTCACTGGGCAGTCCCTGAGGCTGGAGCATCACAAGGGAAGACTGATTGTTGATAGTGATTGGGGCAGTCAGATGCTTGTCTTCTGGACCTTTCTTCTGCACCTTTCCCTCAACCCCGTCTGAGACGTGGTCACCTCCCCATGTCACACATCAGGCCCCCCCAGTCTTACTGAGGCACACCTTAGCTCTGACATGGAAATCCACTTCCTATTGAATATTTCAGTCATTATTACCTCCCTAGGTATCTGCATGTTAAACATTCATCACTGGCTCAGAAAAGAGCCTATCCAGTTTAAATGAGATGCCAGATATTAACAAGCGGAGGAGAGAAAAGAAAATGCTAGGGGGAGTATCACAAAGGAAATTACAAAGGAGTATTTTCCCCGCATTTTAATCTTACCTAAAAACGAGTCACCGTGTATGTTTCGTGTGGGACTCACCCACAGCACCACCGAAACCCTACAAATATCTTGTTACTGTATCTCTGATGGGCACCCTCACATGATGCGAAACATCGGTGGTTTTTAGGTACCTGCCTCTTGATCTTTGAAATTGTTGGCAACTTAGAAGAAATGGAATGTTAGAGGATTATAGGGTTGTGAAAGCATCTTAGAAATCACGTTTCTGAAATATTGAAAGGTTGGTCCTGGGAATAAACTTGAGCTCATTTCTGCCTGTATGAAAAAAAGCCTTAAGCTATTTGGAGGGCTGCTTTATGCTAAACTATGGTTTTCAAGGTGTATGTCTACATTCCTCCATTGGTCCAGAACTATCTGGTTTCAATTCATAGGACGTCCCCTCTCGGGGAAGCCAGCACCGGCGTATGGAAACAGTAGTGGTGAGTTCCCAGGCTTTGGTATATAGGTACTTTCTGATTACTCAAAAAGCAATACAAGATTATAAAGCAAATCTAATTGTTAGTTACTAAAAACTTGGAAAGATACAAGGCACTTAGAACAAACCCTGCCACAAAATAAACTCTCAATAAGCACTGGTATTATTATTGTTTTTAAAGATTTTATTCATTTATTTGTCTGAGAGAGAGCATGTGCACGTGTGAGCATGAGCAGGGGGAGTGGCAGGCTGCGGGGGAAGCAGGCTCCCTGCTGAGCAGGAGCCTGGCATGGGACTCTATCCCAGGACCCTGAGATCATGACCTGAGCCCAAGGCAGATGCTTAACCCACTGAGCCACCCAGGCACCCCTGGTATTATTATTATTAACTTAAATTTGATATACATAAATTCACTGCCTTATGCGCTAAGGAGACTGTGTCCAAGGGGCCAGGCACATCCATATCTATGGTTGGGCATTTAAAAAAAAAACAACTTGCTATTTTAGAGCAGTTTCAGGTATACAGCAAAATGAGCAGAAATGACAGAGAGTTCCCACATACTCCGCACAACCTCCCTGACTATTGGTGCTCCACACCAGAGGGGTACACTGGTCACAATTGGCTAATGTACTTTGACACATCATTGCCCCCAAAGTTCCCCACTGGCTTTTCCCTGTGAGACTCATCCTTCCTCTACCATTCAGGCAGCGTGCTGTAGACCACAACGCTTCAGAAAGTACTCACTGGAGAGTGAGTTTAGTAGAAAACACATGTCTCCCTCCTCTTACTACATTAAGACTTCCAGAACCCATTTGAAGTGTTTAATCCTTCTTGATGCTAGAAAAACCCTCTGACACAGAACCTCCATTATATATAAAGTCCATGTACTTCTAGAAAAAGGAGTCCATCTGGTCACCATGCTACCCTTAACGCACCACATGGGGTGTGAAGACTTTTCATTGGGGTCCTTGGTCTCTGGTCCTTTCAGATCTTTTCCCACATATCCCATTGGCCAGCCATTGTTCATTACCTTGCCCTGTCCTCATGGAATGGACGTTTTCTCTGATGCTGTGGAATCTAACATTTAGCACACGTCTTTCATAAGGGCCAGAGACATATGAAGCACTCTGGGAAGTTTACGCCAGGGTTTTCATGTCTTTAGAAAATCAGTAAGATAAAAAGGACTTGTGGAGGAGGGGGGATTTTATGTTGTTATTTCCTACCTTAGCATTTCTCCCCTAATTCTTACCTGTTATGTGTGCAGCACTGTGGGAGTAGTGGGAATAGTGTCAGTGGAATAGTGTCTAGGGGGTACAGTGGGGCAGTGAGAGAGGTCTGCCTGGAGCTGAAGAGAATTCCATCAGTGGCACTGTTAAGATTTGCCAGCACTCAGAGATAACAGAAAGCAGATCTATTGAGTTGGTTTTATTACTGTTTAAATTCTCTGTGAAGAATGCACTGCCTTATTGTCTACTCTTAACCCTCCCAGCATCTTCTTGAATGCCACTAGATAGTTGTAACCACATGAAGGATAGAATTCCTTTCATCACAGTGCTTAAGGTCTAGCCATCCTGTTCGTTCTTCCCCAGGCCTTTAGAATCGGACAATTTCCTGCAAGCGTTTCTCTCTCTGCAAGCGTAGGTGAATAACCACAGAAAAGGAATCACAAATATTAGCCAAGTGTCCATCTTCTTTCCCTTTATGCCAATTGGCCACAGTGATGAGTTCATATTGAATAATACTATTGGGAAAGACTAGGGGGAAAATCGATTTGGTTCCTTCCAAGTGGATTTAGAATTTTGAAGGCACGTTAATAACAAAAAAACGAGAAGATATTTATACAGCATTTTATACATACCAGATGCCTAGGTACTGCCACCTAGGAAGTTAGCTAGTCAGAGAGGGTAAATAACGCATACCTGTTCTGGTTTTGTAATGATTCTACTGTTTATTTTATGATTCATGTCTGAGCTCAGTGACATAAAAATGGATCGCTTCAATATTTCTTGGGAAAATCCAGGTTAGTTTAATAAAGAATTTTGTGAATTTCTTCCTGTTTCTGCTCTTCTCTTTGTCTATTTTTTTGTTGAAAGTATGATTGTTGATGTAGTTTTACAAAATATATTTGCTGAACACCTAATATGTGCCTGGCATGGTCTGCATCGTGCCAGTTCAACCAGTTAGAATAAAATAATCTGTATGAGTAAACCTGGAATCAGAGAGGTTAAGTGATTTGTCCAATTTACATAGCAAGTTTATGATAAAACTCAATGTGTCTTTTAAAACTACATTTTCATTTACATTTATTAACTGGTTAAGATAAGAGACATTCCACATATTGAAAGACAAATTAGAGACGAAAAAATAGGAGGGATATTCAGCAGCAAGAAAGACAGCCACCATGAGGTTATTAATACCTGACGGTATTTGGTGGGTGACGTAACCATCATCTCGTGCAGTCATTGACAAGACCGAACCATTAATAGCGAGAAAACCATTAATAGTGAACTGTTTTGGCTTCTCCATTCAAGTATATCTCAGTGGCCACTTCTAGTTATTTTCTTCATGAGTTTCTTTCCTTTCTTCCTTTCTAGTTCCTCAAAAGTCCTTTAAAACTCAACAAGTATTCAATAGGAAGTATGTTTAAGTGGCAGCTGGTTTCCCTCAAATCTGAGCGTGGTCTTATGAGGGATAAAAAGTAACATCAGAGGGCACAGAGTAACCGCTTATAATCCCGCAGGGTGATAACCTCAAATAACACTGTTATTTGTTGTACGTGTGTGCATGTGTGTGCCTGACGTGCGTGTTGTGGGTGACAGAAGGTGTATTAAATTTAATAAACCACAGCATTGCTTGAAGAGTGGCCCAGACTGTGTCTGCCGCAGGCATGATCTATGTGTGTTGGATGAATTTTAGGCCTGGCTGTGATGTTAGCCAGATGTGTGACCTCTATAACCCCCCCAACCCCATCCCCACACCTCCATCCCCACCCCCCGCCCTGTGCCGGCCCCTTTCGGGAAGGAGAAGGGAGGTTATATTGGCGAAGAGAAAGGGAGCATGATCTAATTGTTAGGTGACTTTATGCTATACTGAGCTCTGCACTGCCCCCAAACCAAGTTTGGGAGCATCCTAACATGAGAAAGGTTTCATGCCGGTTTACTGCCGTCTTCGGAGCCAGGGAACATCGGCCGTGGTCCTACGGAGGGAGCGTTAGAAGAGAAACTGGTCAGGAGAACCAAGATGGCTGATCTGCTCCCGCCTGCGACCCAGAGCGGTTAGGAAACAAGGGGTTCAGAGCCGCCTCTGTCCTCATTTCACTGCGAGCACTCCAATTAAATGCTTTCTTACAAATTGTAAGATGAGGCTTTGTCATAGTTCAATTTGTTTTTACAGTTAGTAGTAGGCCTGTTACTATCAAGGCTGTTGGGGAAGCTGTCCCACATTCTTAAAATATCTATGTAACACTCTGAGAAAAAATTACTCACTATTGCCACTGTCGTCGACAAGACACTAAAGCTGCCAGAATTAACACTGAGGCAAGCAACAGAGGTTTGAGGCAGGATCCCTGACTTTATTTGTTGCAATCGTGTGGCGGTTTGCCAAGGTATTTTTAACAGGGAACTCGAGGGTTTGCCAGAGTTAAAAACGCCCGGCCTTCCCTCATGGTTTCACAGAGATGATAAACAGCTGCCAAGGACAGCAGGGAACACACTAACTAAATAAAGGAAGGAGCGAGCAAGCGAGAATGTCTCCAGGCCCAGGTGGTGGGCCTGACCCAAGGGTGCCGACTTCCTCCCAGGCCTGCACCCCTCCGGTGAGCACAGGCCTGTGAGTGTTGGACACCAGGCATGACCTGATGCCCCTGAGGCAGCGGGTGTCGGCTTTGAGAGCGTCTTGTGTGCCAGGCCCCGTCACACCACTCACAGTCCACACAGCTGAGCGGGGTGCCCTGTGTGGGCTCCCGGGCTCTTTGGTGCTTGCAGGAAACAAGTTCTGCTTGGTGGACGGTGTCACAAGCCACACCTTTGAAATGCTCAAAGGGTGTTCTCAACAAACCCCACGGAAGTACATTCTCCTCAGAAATGGGAAGTTTGTTTTTGGAAGATGGTGTCTTAAAGCTTTCGGATGTTGGAAGCAGTGTTTAAAGCTTATGTTGAACCAACAAACATTTGCTAACATAGACTTTGCAAAATAAGAATAATACATCTTCACACGTTTGTAGGTCAGGCCGGTAGAGCAGTGACTTCCTTAGATTTGCTCTCTTCTTTTAAGATTTTTTTTTAAATTTTATTCATTTATTTATTTGTCAGAGAGAGAGCACAGGCAGACAGAGTGGCAGGCAGAGGCAGAGGGAGAAGCAGGCTCCCCGCTGAGCAAGGAGCCCGATGCGGGACTTGATCCCAGGACGCTGTGATCATGACCTGAGCCGAAGGCAGCTGCTCAACCAACTGAGCCACCCAGGCGTCCCATCTTCTTTTAAGATTTTATTTATTTATTTGTCAGAGAGAGAGAGAGAGAAAAGAGCACAAGCAGGGAGCGGCAGGGAGAGGGAGAGGTAGGCTCTCTGCTGAACAGGGAGTCCGATGCAGGACTCGATCCCGGGACTGTGGGATTATGACCTGAGCTGAAGGCAGAAGCTTAATCGACTGACCCACCCAGGCACCTCTCACTTATTCCTTGCAACAACGCTATAAAGTGCATAGCATTATTATATATGTTTTGCGGGTGAGAGGAGAACAGAAAACTAAGGCTAAGAAAAGTACACTTGCCCAAGGTCACCCAGCAAGGAAGTGGCTGCACCCTGGTTCAAGCTCTGGCCACCTGACCCTGCACTCTTTCCTACTGTGGAAAAGAGCCACTGTTAGCACGTCCTAGCATGTGTACTGCTGCAAACGCAACAGGAGGTGTTTAATACCGAGGCATAAACTTAACCAAAAAATAGATGGCATAATGTAAAAAGAAACTGTTCAGTTTTATGGAGGGACATAAAAGATTTTTAAAAATAGGCAGAGACATACTGTACTCCTGAAAGACTTCACAATGTCATGATTAAAATTTAGAGTTCTCTCATGCCTTAGATTAATATAGCCTCCAAATGAGTTTAAATGTTAAAAAAAAAAGTCCAGAAAAAAATAGAGAAATATATTATTATAACTTAAGGTGGGTATTGGTTGAAGGCATGCCACACAGGTCAAAAATCATATCAGAAAAGCATAGCTGTCCGGGCGCCTGGGTGGCTCCATTGGTTAAGTGTCCAACTCTTGATTTTGGCTCAGATCTTGATCTCATGGTTGTGGGACCGAGCCCCTCGTGGGGCTCCATGCTCAGCGGGGAGTCTGCTAGAGATTCTCTCTCTCCCTTTCCATCTGCACCTCCCCCCACTCACACACATACCCTCTTCCCTGCTCAGCGGGAAGCCTGCTTCTCCCTCTCCCACTCTCCCTGCTTGTATTCCCCCCTCCCTGTGTCTCTCTCTGTCAAATAAATAAGTAAAATCTTTAAAAAATAATAATACTATCCAATATTGGAAAGGATGCGGGGAAAGGAAATCTCCATAAAGAAAGCGTGGGGAGGAAGGTAAATCGTGCAAAATGTCTAGGGAAGGGGATAATTTGCCAATGGGCCGTTCAAGCTTAGAAATGGCATTTAGTTTAACCTGGCAATTCCTCTCCTAGGTATGCTTATGCAAAGGTAACAATTGGAACTGTGCAAAGATTTTTTTATACTAAATAAAAACTAAAAATCGGAAATAGTCTACACGTTTAATCTCAAGAATTCAGTTTAGAAAATGCTTTTCCGGTCTAGTGAGACAATGGAAGACTCTGTAGCCACTAAAAAGATACTGTATATTTATTAGCAAGGAATGATGTCTGTATGTGAATGATGGTGAGAAATGCCGATTACAGCATGAAATGCATAATATGATCCCCCTTTTTTTAATCCTCTTTTTGCACATAAAGAATGTATATCATTATCAAAGGAAGGAAGCTTGGGAGAGTACACACCAAGATGTTAACTGTGGGAAGACTTAGGATTTTTGTTTTGTTTATTTGTATTTATTTTTTCAACAAAGACTATGGATTGGTTTTATAACACTTTAGAAAATCACTTCTGTTAGGACCGCTGGGTGCAGATCAGTGCTTTGGACAAAAGAGGCCTTGTGTCCATTGCTATCTGGCTTTGTGCTACGCTCTGCTTAGAGTGGCTGGCATTTCAAGATAAGGCCACAGAAGGAAAGAGACTTACTTATGTGCATAGAGATGAACTCCTAGAGCTTAGAAATAATAACCTGCTACCACCCAATTTCCAAGAAATGGAACCTCCTTGCCCAGCTGAAGAGTGGTTCAGGGTCACCGAAGTGAAGGGTGGTTATAACTGCTCTTTGGGGGGAAAATGTCTTAATTTTCCATCAGCTTTCCATTTCAGGTAAGTTTCGCTATGGTAGTTGTCTTTTATTCACAACTGTCTGCCTCCTCCTTTCCCATGGATTTCCCATCCTTAATCACAGCTTCTTCCCTCCGTCTTCACAACACAAACACAAACACACAACCGGGGCGCTTAGGTGGCTCAGTAGGTTAAGCCGCTGCCTTCGGCTCAGGTCATGATCTCAGGGTCCTGGGATCCAGTCCCACATCAGGCTCTCTGCTCAGCAGGGAGCCTGCTTCCCTCTCTCTCTCTCTGCCTGCCTCTCTGTCTACTGTGATCTCTCTGTCAAATAAATAAATAAAAATCTTTAAAAAAACAAAACAAAACAAAACAAAAAAAACCACACACACACAACCGTACCCCCAGTGCCTCCCCTCTCCTTCCACGGATAGATGTATTTATCTATCAAACTGCTTCAGTCTTTTTGGAAACACATGCTGTCTCCCTGAGCAGGAGAGCTTGGAAGTAGGAGTCAGATAAATCTAGTCAGTTGCAGACTATCCACGCCTGTGAGCTAAAGAGATAACAAGGTTCTATTGGCTATTATCATTCAGGCCCTTTCTTGGAGACAGAGGTCACTTCAAGTAGGGATGTTCTGGGATCTGAGTGATGGGACAACAAACTGAAACAAGAAGCTGGAGGAGAGGTAGAGTGGCTTGCTTTCCAGGAGATGTGGGTGGAGGCGTGGTCTCACTGGGAAAAGCTGTAGAGCCAGATACAAGGCCAAGATAGCCAAGCTAGAAACAAAAGCAAAAATTAGCCAGCTGGCACAGTCATGTCCGAATACCATGTCCATAATTTATGTCTCCTCATACCCCAAGATGCCTAATGATTGAATTCTAAATGACACCCAGAAGGCACCTTTGTGGATATGAACAAAATGGGCTTTTGAAAACATGCCAGGACCCCAAACTCCTGAGAAAAAACACCACATGGAAATATTTTTAAAGGGGGGGGGAGCAATTTGGCACTGATTCATAGAGAATGGGATTAGATTTAATTAAAGGGAGGGAACCTCCAACTCCATCCGGTTCTCTCCACATCAGCACTAGGGAGGGATATTAGAGCAAGAACTAAGGGATTATTTCTTGGCTTTCAAGGATTTCCTCTTCAGGGATCAAATACAAAAATCCAAACCAACCTTTGGTTCAGAAATGGTAAGCTGGACACTGTTGGATTTCTGACTGTCATGTTTTCTTGAGTTACCTCCGTAGTGGAGTGACCAGCTCTCGGTAGCTTCTTGGAAATATACGATTGTCCTGTTTTTTTTGCAGTGACAATGAATCCTGAAACTGAATGGTGCTAATGTTTTCCAAGAGAAGCGGCCCTGGAGGGAGCTTGCTAGCCTGCCAACAGAGGATGAAGAGGATGCAAATTTAATTAATTTCAAATCAACGTAGACACAAGAACCTTTTGCTGTTTCTTCCAACGCCCACTCTTCCTAATGATGGCATCACCTGTACTTGGAAGAATGCACAATTGAGAAGCACTAGGAAGAAGCTTGGCTGCCGTCCATGCTAGCTGCTGAGGGAGGAGGAACCACATGGTATCCACCTCTCATAGGGGCCTCTTCCCTCCCGTCCACCCGCCTCTCACTGCCTGTACTTACTCTGGCCATGCTCTCTAGGTCTTACCTTTCTGCTTCATTCCTCGGAGTTTAAATCAGGAAGCTGTTTTATATATGGCTTCCTTCTGGAAGCCTTGTCACCTTGTTACCTAATTAGCTCTGGATAATTTCCTCTGATTAGTCAAGTCCTCTGATAGGTCATCTGCGTTCAGCAGGAACTTTCCTCAAGGCAAGTTACATCATGGGAGAGACAGAAAACAAAGCGAGTGTTTCACTGTATACATCATCCCAGGGGCTTGCTAAGCTCACCTACCTGCCCAGAAGACGTATGGAGAGAGTCTGCCATCCTGAGGAGATGCTGTTTGGTGCCTTGTGGACTCTGAGTTGGCCGGACCCTTTGGGACCTTCTCTGAGGAATAGGAATCTTCTATGAGAGAGCAAAGTGATTTCCTTCTCAGCTAAAATCACCTGTCTGTTCACATTATCCCCAGACCTCATTCTTGCTCTCACCACACCTCCCCTTGCCTGTGGTATGCGAATAGGACATGTACACAGGGGGATCAGCTGTCAACCTTCTTTGTTCTTGAGATCCTTAAGGTCATTTGAAACAAACAGAATAGGAATAGGAGATACCTGTGTCTGTGGCAGATATCACTCAGTGCACTTTCCTATCAGGCTGGGACAAGCCTCATGTCCTCCTCTACACAGCTCTCCAGGAGGCCACAATCAGTCCATCGGAGAGGACATTCTCCGCCATATTTGTTGACACCCTTTACAAGAAGCGGTGGTGCAGACAGGTCTGCTTATCATTCCCATGCACGTAAAATCATTCCTCATTTAATCCTTAATTTTCTACTTTAAAGCAATCTAGCAAATTGGGAGTCCTTAGATCTTCTACAACACCTGATATTTTATTCTAGGAAAGAAGTAAAGAATGAAAACTTTATTTATTTTATTCTCTACATATAAACTGAGGGGAGACGAGGTTCACCAAACATTTGCTGCTGAATTTGGGGTCTTGCGTTTGAAAGGCCGCCTTAATGCCTAACAAAAACGGCTCCTCTCCCTCCTTTTGGAATCCCTCTGGCATGCTCGCCTTCGGGACTGTGCCCATAATTTTAAAGACAGATCTCCAAAGCTGGGGAGATCTTTCCACACAATGAAAGAAAACTATCTGGTTGTAGTTAACCACGGCTATTCTGCTATCCTGAGACTTCGTAGAGCTTTGGCAAAAGACAGTCCTCATGATATATAATTTCAACAGATTTGTCTGTCATATTCTCATTAGTACATCCTAATACGGTATTTTTGTTTTCACTTCTGTTCTGCACATTCATATTCAACTTGTGGTCCACAGTGACTCCCAGACACTTATGCCAAAATTGCCATTTTCTGAATCATCATTTCAGCCTATTTTGTTAATTTATTTCTTCTCAACATTTTGACTCTCAGAAGACTCTCTTATTGCTTCTCTCTCTCTAGGTATCCAAGATTTGCGGGGAACACCTGTCAATTTTGTCCAAGACCATCCAATAATGCAACTTTAGAAGTTCAGAGAACTATAAGAGGTCTTGGAATCTCATTTTGATGAAGCAATATTTTACAATACAATAAAAATACTCTCATTTGGTATTTAAAATCATTTCAAACTCCAGAAGCAAGCTTCAGTACCATGCCTTTCAATTTATGTCTGAAAAATGTACTAACTTCTGTAATTGCACAGTATACAAGCATTTTTTTTAAAGGGTTTTTTTTTTCTGGCAAGATATAGGAACCAAAGCAGTGAAGGGTCAATCCTAGCCTCCTGTATCTTTTAATTACTGTTCAATCAATAGGTGTCATATATTTATGCTAGTTTTAAGAATTGTTTTAAACTCAAAGTTAATTTTATGTTTCAGATTATTGTCTATAAACAGCTAACTAATTTGCCCTTAATTGGGTAGCCAATCAGAACAAAATCTGACTTGGGGATATTTTAAAGATATGTAAGTTTCACTGCATTTTTGTACATTTTAAGCAAACCAGGTTAATAATATTGTCAAGACGAACTTCTCAGGAAACTTGTTTTAATAAATATGTAAGGATATCAACCAGCTACTCTTACCGCAATGATGTGACTCCTCTTTCTGGCGAGCTCATTGTTATCCAGACACAGGCATATAACAGGGATCAAACTTCAGAGCCATGGTGTGGTGGGGGAGGGGAGGCAAACGCCTCTAGCAGTGTAAATGGATGCTTTAAAAATGCTTTTGTCTATTTTTAAATTTTGGTTGTTTATCAGTTTGCACCATGTCTGGAAGGAGGCTCCCATGATGAGTAAACAGAAAATACAGGCTTTAGTTTCAATTCCTGTCAGAATTAATACAAATTCTGAATGTAC
The DNA here is from genome assembly GCA_004024625.1 of Mellivora capensis. Classification (NCBI taxonomy): domain Eukaryota; kingdom Metazoa; phylum Chordata; class Mammalia; order Carnivora; family Mustelidae; genus Mellivora; species Mellivora capensis. Next base: position 35,397 of record PISX010012638.1, read on the forward strand.
TGGGGTGATAAGACACAGTTACATACTAGGAAGACATCGCTGAAATTCTCATTGTGGGGAAAACATTGACATTTTAGGCTGAATTAAATTTAAACATGCTTTGTTTTCACACTCAGAAGATACTCAGGATGAATCCCGGGGTTCCATTTAACAGGGACAACAGGCAGGCCAGAGTAGCTTCACGCGCAGATAACATTTCTTCAATCTTAAGGTAACCAGAAGAGTCACAGTATAATAGCGTGCAATGAAATTAGTCAGATTGGTTATTAATAATTGTAACTGTGATTAATAATTGCATCATCCAAACAATGAATCCTAAGTTTGTTTGAGCAGTTCTTTGACATTACCTTGGCACTCTCCCATTTGGTTACCAAAGTCTTATTTTCCTCTTAGTCCTTTTGCGGGTGGCTATTTGTAGATACGCAGCAGGTTTTCTTGGTTTCTTTTGGTTTTTGTCCTACTACCTTTTCTCCAAAAAAAAGTCATATTCACAGGATAGTGATCCATTCAGTTATATAAAACTTTTTAAAATCAATTCCATAGATGCTCTAAGCTCTTTTTGAAGTATTTTAAGAAGTTAATTTCTTTTTTTTTTAAGATTTTTTTTAGTTCTATATTTGACACAGAGAGAGGCAGCGAGAGAGGGAGCACAAGCAGGGGGAGTGAGAGAGGGAGAAGCAGGCTTCCCGCTGAGCAGGGAGCCAGAAGCAGGACTCTGTTCCAGGGTCCAGGGATCTTGAACTGAATCCAAAGGCAGACGGTTAACAACTGAGCCACCCAGGTGCCCCAAGAAGTTAAATTTCTAAACCAAAGTACATCCAATAACATGGAGACTTTTATTTCAGTGCTATATAAGTTTAGAAATACAACGCTGAGCTGTTTAAGACAAGTAAAGGTGACTAGATTCTCTTCCACTGGACTTCAAGTGTGGAGTGTACATGTAACCATATTCCTCACTTTCCATCACAGCATCATCACTGGCCTTTGGTATTTCATAAAGAAGTAATTGAACCTTTTACAAAAAGCACGTTCTTCACATTTTTCACTTTTTTGGTCTGCATGGCAAGAATTAAATGAATGACACATAGAAACTACAAATAGTAAGAAACATTTTTTTCCGTGTAAAGATCAGTGGAAAGTAATCACCATATTACTCTGACTTAGGTAAAGCCCCTGAAATTATATATATAACATCAAGAACTTAGGAAAACTCTGAGTGTTTAGTAAATGTCAGCCTCCAGAAAGAGCAGCAATTGTAGTTTTTCAACAAATTAAAAATAATCTGGTAGGTCGTTGGTAATTTAGCATGTACGCGTCTTGTTTTTATAGTTAAGTGAAAATAATGTAAAAAAAAAAACCCCTACCTTATTAGACTTTCTCATTTTTCAAGCAGTATAAAGTATTTTCTCAGAAAGTCAGTAAGATCATCAGATGTTGTATTTACCATTGGACTTCAATGCAGAAATTCTACCTTTGAAGCCTCATGTAAGAAATCATTACTGATTAGAATTGATTTGCAAAACTACTGAAGTTTTTTTTTTTTTTTAAGATTTTATTTATTTATTGTCAGGGAGAGAGAGAACACAAGCAGGCAGAGTGCAGGCAGAGGCAGAGAGAGAAGCAGGCTCCTCGTTGAGCAAGGAGCCTGATGCTGGACTCGAACCCAGGACCCTGGATCACGACCTGAGCCAAAGGCAGTCACTTAACCCACTGAACCATCCAGGCATCCCTAAAGATTTTTTGTTTGTTTGTTTGTTTTTCTTTTTGTTTGATTATTTTTAGAGAGAGAAGGGAGTGGGGAGGGTCAGAAGGAGAGGAAGAGAGAGAATTCCAAGCAGGCTCCACACCCAGCACGGAGCCCAACATGGGGTTTGAACCCCATGACCCTGAGCTCATGACCTGAGCCAATGTCAAGAGTTGGTGGCTCAACGGACTGAGCCACTCAGGCGCCCCACAACTACTAAAGTTTTAACACTGATGAAAGGTTTTAGGTTTTTTTTCCCTTGTCTTGTATGCTGAGAATAATATATATAATAATATTTTTCCTTTATAGCTTATGGCTTTAGAAATGCCAGCTATACATATATATATGTATAAATTGCTCTATTCTCAGCTGCATGATTTTTGATTAAAAAAATTATTAAGTCCATACCTGTTTGTATGCTACATTGCTCAATCAGCAGTGATCGAATTAAAAGCATTTCTAAATTTAGTTGAAAAATAAAGTGCTATAAGATAGGAGTAAAAAATATCTTTAACATTAGTTTCTATGTAATTAATGTATATTAACATTTAAAATTAATGTTTATGTGAAGCTAAGGTATTTGTTTACTGAAATGTTGTTGACTTAGAGTAAAGGGGTGAATTAAACATCTTTTTAAAGGAAAATTCTTTTAATTTCTGTGACTATGAAAAAGAAAAATTTTTACCTTTGATACTTATGGTCTTTTGATCTATATATCTCTTTAAATAAGTGAAGCAATGCCAATTTTAAAAGTTCTTATAGAATTGAATCTTTTTACACAAAATTATCTACCCTAAAATTAATTGGATTTTCTACATATCTAAAAGATACTATAACACATTCTTGTCTTCTTTTTCTTTGCAAAATATTTTTAAATTGAAAAATGAAATTTTAATTGTCTATGGAATGTAATTTTTAAACATTTTTAAAGTAAAAATAGGAAAATCTCAGAGCTAAAGCCTTCTCTTTGTCCTGATTACTCACTTTTATTCATGCATTTAATTCTAATTTCATTTTCTACACATTGACATTATAATAGTTAGAGCAAGGCTGACAGGCAGGTTCACCACACAGAGATTCCACGAAGACATCTGTGAATAGGGATGTGTTCTTGCAGGTCACAAAAACTAGTCAGCGCCTTGACAAACAACAAGCAGAAAGATCCTTCCTCCAGGCCCCAGCTGAAGTAGAACCTGGTCGCTTAGGGCAACGTCATACCCCTAGAGTCTGTGGCAGTGGGTATTTCCTTCCTATTTCAACCAGAATGACTGAAGGACTGAAGTGTTGGGACAGATCAGCCTCGAGACGGCTTGTACCCAAAGATCAGAGAGTCCCACAACATTAGGGAAATGATACTAAGAGAGAACAATAATACTAACTGTACCTAGCATCCATTGTGTGTCTCAGTTAGGAATTAAGTTCAGCTTCTAATAGTAGACACACGAAATACAGTTGTTTTAAGCACGGTCTTTTCTTCTCCCACATGAAAGAGCACAGAGGTAAGCTGGTGTGGTAACTGCACGGTCACCTGGGACTTGGGTTCCTTCTCAGCCTCCCACCTCTGTCCGTGCAGAGCTCCGGTTCACCAGGTGGCCACATGATGTAAATACTCCAGCATCATGTTCACAAGGAGGAGAGAAAGGGAACGAGCACAGGGGTGAGTCACTTAAAAGAGCTTTCCTGCCAGCGCATTGAGACAGCCCAGCCTTATCCCATTAGCCAACCTATCTGCCAGGCCACTGGGAACAGTAGTCTCCAGAGTTGGCACATTAGCATATCCAACAATAAGGTTCTGTATCACAAAGCACTAAGAGAATATTGGATATCTGTAGAGGCAGCAATCCAGGCCAGAAGGGGCGAAGCACTTAATCATGTAGCATCTCATTTTAATCCTCACCGTATACTTTGAAGATTGGCTTAGAGAACTCATGAACTTGTCCCGTCTCTTCCCAACTGCAGAGCATGTGCTTTAAACTACTACACTAACCCGCCCGTCCAGTAATAACCAGTAGGAGAATTTGAGAAGGTGTTGGTCATTGTCAAGGAGGCCCATGGGTGGGCACGGTCAAATGAGAAGTAACAGAAGCTGCCGGCTGGTGGGGAAGGAAGGGTGGCACACAGTGCCAGTGGAAATGGTGTATCGGGCTGAGAAAAAGAAGCCCGGGCTTGAATTAAAGTGGGTAAGGGGAAAAAACCTAGTTTCTGGACAGGAGTTGGTCACTGAGTAAAAAAATAAAATCCCTTTTACTGGAGCTGAAGTCAGCAGGGTAGTGGTTGTCCTCTTCAGGGTTGCGAAAGAGAGCCATACCCAATTACTCTCAAATACAGGTGGTTAGTGAGATCGCGTGTGAATGCAGAGTTGCTTGAGAGATCACCTCTTCAACAGCCATAATCACTGTGGCTTTCAGAACAGCCAAACCTGGCAGGTACGTAGCCCTTGGTAGAAGAGGAAGAACAGCAATGTTTGAGATTCACCCTGACCTCAAGAGTCCCACCTCTGGAAGCAGTCATACTTTGCAAAAGAGAAAAATCTGATTGAATTGGCCTTTTGCCCATGATTGCTGCCTAATTACCTTAGAACTGAGTGGCTTAAACCAAAACCAAACCAAAATAACAACAACAACAAAACAAAGCCAAAAAACTTAGAAGCTTAACCCAGCAACAATCATTTATTTTGTTCGTGAGTCTGCAGTTTGGGTGGGGGGTTGTTGGGAGTGGCTCCTCTCTGTTCCACATGGCATCAGCTGGGTGACTGAAAATTGGGGCTGGGGTGTCTGCCTTCAGATGGCTCCCTCCCATGGCTGGTAAGCTGGTATCTTCATTGGCTGTTTGATTAGAACCCAGCCTATGGGCCTGGGGCCTTGGTTACTACATAGTCCTCTCCATGGCTGTCACATAGCACGGTAGCTGGGTTTCAAGAGCAAATATCCCAAGAGAACAAAGTGAAAGGACATGGCATTTTTATAAGCTAGACTCAGAAGTCACATATCGTCACTTCCTCCATCCCCTGTCATTTGAAACAGTCACAAAGTTCAAGGGCAAGAAGACATAAATGCTACCCTTCAGTGTCAAGAGCAAATGGGATAGGAGATATGTTATAGGCATTTTGGAAAACATCATCTGCCAAACTTGGTGTAGCCCCATGCTATGGCTGTCTTGGCTTAGACATACATCCCTATCCAGTAATTATTGGTAGGTTTCACCACCTACATGAGGCCTGACATAACAGAACAGGCCATGGGGGGAGCAGACACAGAGAAACTTATGCCTATTCTCAGTACATAAGGTTATAATGGGAACAGATTCGATTGTGAGCACCTTGAGGATGGAGATTAAAAAGCGTTAGTCATCTCTGTATCCTGAACAGTGCTTGGCCCTAGGAAATGCTCAATAACCATGGGAAAACCCATCACCTACTGAGCTAAGAGTCACTGTACACCCCTTACTCAGTACTATGTCAGCCTTTATCATCAGTGACAACAGGACCCAAATAGAGAATTGCTTATTGTCCATTATCATATTTACCCAAGTTTCCAGTTCCACTGTGTTCCCCCCACCTTCCAGCTAATAGATTCTGATGCCATTTTTTTTTAAATTTTACACAGAGAGATCACAAGTAGGCAGAGAGGCAGGCAGAGAGAGAGAGAGGAGGAAGCAGGCTCCCTTCTGAGCAGAGAGCCCGATGCGGGACTCGATCCTAGGACCCCGAGATCATGACCTGAGCCGAAGGCAGAGGCTTAACCCACTGAGCCACCCAGGCTCCCTCTGATGTCATTTTTAATCATTATTTGAAATTGTCCTCTTGTGTGTGCTTTTTGTTTTTAGCTGTCTTAAACCCAATCTGGAAAGTGGCAGAGAACGATCATAATTGAACTAACAAGCAAGTGGAGGTGGAGAGGAAAAGTTGGCCCCAGTTTGGAGGGGAAGGAACACAAGCGGGGAGCCCAGCAAACCACTGAAATCCTCTCTGCATCTCCTTTGACTCAGCTCTGGGCTCCCCTCCTTTGCTCTCTAGAATGTGCATGGAGAAAGGAAATACAAGTTTTATTAATAACAAGAGTCAATGATCTATTTATGTGATGATACAAGCAAGATACTGACTGTTTCTTCCTTGGATAGGAAGACAGATGAACAAAATAAAAGGTGCTGTAAATTCTTCTTGAAAGTTCTCCAGCCAGCACTAAATGTAGATGAAGCCAACCAAGCCAGCTAACGGGGTAAGATGGTAAGCTATGGGACCCATGTTATTCTCACCGCCATGAATCTGTACAGAAATTCCTCCATCTTGTTACATGCAGTGACCAATGACTTTTCATCTCGTGTGAATGTGCCTTTCTGTTTGTAACCCATCCCTGTTCATTCCAGATGCCTCCATCCTTCCTCTTTGCTTATAGTGCCCAATACTCTACCTTCAGGGACCAGGGATAGATACATTTGTGGAAACAGCCAAATGAATTAATGTCGGAATTTGTGTTCTCAGTGGGGCTGGAGCACGAACAAGGGGAACACAGTGGGCTGGGGAAGGAGGTGGGGAGAGTATATGAGGAAAAGCTCTTGGGGACTCTCTGGTTCAACAGATGAAACCAACATTAGTTGTGAAGACCAATGGGCAGGATAGGAATCAAAATCTGGAACACAAATCTAAGGCAGGAGTTAGAAGCAGACTAGAAAGGGTTGGGAGTAAAAAGGGTGAGGAGAGCTCTGGGTGATTTCCACAGTGGAGCTGAGCTGTCCAGAGTCTCCTTTCATTGGCCACTGGATGCACAAGGAATGGTGCTCAGCCTGGCTTCATGGTGGAAGGGCAGAAAGGACATTAGAGCATAATACCTTCTCTACAACAGAGTTGCCCCTCCTCCCTGTTAAGTTGAGAAACTCAGTTCTAGAGGGAAAGCATGACTATTAAACCCTGGGCTAGGATTCATGGTCTCTCAGCACTGGGACTCGTACCCTGACTCCTATCAGAGCTGTGAGAGTGGTGGGAGCTAACTGAATTGTCTGAAAAGGGTCAGACCACCTACCTCTCTGCTCAGACCCAGAGCAGGTGACGCGAGGTGTGGACAGGACAAAGCCCAACATTTTCTTTTGAATAAATTTTACAAATTTATCCTAAATAAATACACTTCTAATTTTCTGCCCTCACATGTAATGTTGGTGTATTTGTTTAAACAAGACTCTTGATTCTATGAGAAAATTTCCAACTCAGAATACCTCAGCTCAAAGAGAGGTATGGGCTCAGGTAACCAAACCCGGCAGAGACAGGAAGTTGTTTCTCTCAGAGACAAGCAGAAGCAGGTTCAGCTACAGCAAGGAGCAGCCAGACCAGGTACTCAAACACAGTAAGGATTCTTCAGTGTTTCTGTCTTTCCTTTATTGTCTGAAACAACTTTCTCGATGGGGCTATAACTATTGCAGCTACTAGCTCCAGGGAGCTCACCTTTCTGTCTTTCCCACCAAAGTAGAAGGGAATCGCTTTCCTTTACCCATGAAGAAAAAGTCCCTTAGAACGACTTTTATGCCTAACCCCGCGAAAATGGTATTGGGACTGACGGGGTTGACATTTCCCTGCATTGCCACAGGTTGAAATGTGTGTGTTCGTGTGTGTATATGTCAGGTACACACATTGGTTGGTTGGTGGGGCGGGTGGTTGATTAGTTCATTAGTTGGTTGGTTGGTTGGTTGAAGAGGATTCATGATGAAGTAGCTTCTAAAGGGAATTAGAGTGTTATGACCAGATGCAGGGTATTTGGGACCAGCCACGCACACAGATACCCCCACCCACTACACGTGCTCTTCTTTCCCATTCTCCTTACTTATCCACATGCAGAGTCAGAAGTCCAGAGTGGGGGAGGGGGGCGCCTGGGTGTCTCAGTGGGTTAAAGCCTCTGCCTTAGGCTTAGGTCGTGATCCCAGCGTCCTGGGATGGAGCCCCAAGTCGGGTCTCTGATCAGCAGGGAGCCTGCTTCCTCCTCTCTCTCTGCCTACCTCTCTGCCTACTTGTGATCTCTGTCTGTTAAATAAATTAAGAAAAAAAAAAAAGAAGAAGTCCAGAGTGGGCCAGGTTCTCAGGATGGTGGATCTATCGATGCTTTTCATTACCTCCTTTGTACATTTTTAGTATTTTTCTAAATGTGCTACAGTGAATGTGTATTGCCTTTGTAATTTATGTTACAAAAAACAGAGTGTGTAAGTTTCCATTAACCGAGGCAGAATCTTAAGAACTCAGACAGGAAAATCCAATGTTTTTTTTTAAGATTTTATTTATTTATTTGACAGAGATCACAAGTAGGCAGAGAGGCAGGAAGAGAGAGAAGGAGAAGCAGGCTCCCCGCTGAGCAGAGAGCCCGATGCGGGGCTCGATCCCATGTCCCTGAGACCATGACCTGGGCCGAAGGCAGAGGCTTAACCCACTGAGCCACTCAGGTGCCCCGGAAAATCCGATATTTTTACCGTATATCTTGTGAACCTTAGTTGCAAAGCTAATTAATATATTTAGGTGTATAGACCAGGACTACTTTTTGTGGGAAAGAGAAGGGGTTCCAAATGGGGGTTGGTTAGAAGCCCTGAAAGCCTTGCTCCACAGTGGGGAATGTCTTGGGTTTTTCCTACGTGCATTCCTATATCCCAGGCTGAACATGGACATGCTTCATGCATTTCTCTTGAGGGCCTATGGGAGACTCAGGGCACCTTTGGAGATTGCATTTACCTTGTGGGCTGTGTCTCCATTGAGGACAGGAGCAGAAGATCCTCAAGCAGTTGTCAAGATCCCAAGAAGCTGAATGAGAACAAGCCAACATTAGAAAGACTTTCTCTCCCCATAATGCCTAATGTCTAATCACTTAGGGTCTTTTTTTTTTAAACTATAAGAATCATTAAATATTAAAGAATATTTTGAATACAGAGTAAAAATATCCTCCATTTAAAATTCTCTCCATTGTACACATCTCCCTTGCCACAGTTTCTACAATTAACGCACACTTTTCATAGAGTAAAAAAATTAGTGAAAATAAAGTGCAATTAAAATACCCCTCCCCCCATCAAATTCATTCTTAACTCCACGAGCCTAGCAAGGCGATTTGTACTCTCCACCAACTCTTTCCAAGAAAAGCAATGTGAGGGGCGCCTGGGTGGCTCAGTGGGTTAAAGCCTCTGCCTTCGGCTCAGGTCATGATCCCAGGGTCCTGGGATCGAACCCCACATCAGGCTCTCTGCTCAGCGGGGAGCCTGCATCTCCACCCCCCCCACCTCTGCCTACTTGTGATCTCTGTCTGTCAAATAAATAAATAAAATCTTAAAAAAAAAAAAAGGCAATGTGAGAAGAAGGCAGAGGATGAACCCTGATGAGGCTCACGGGGGCCACTTCCTCAAGTCCCCTGAGGGAGCGTGCTTTCCCGAGGAGAGCAGGAACATTCCCAGCTGCTGTTGGGGGCTTTAGGGAGGTCCACAGCAAAGGGAGTCAGCCAGAAATCCTGGAGAGAAAATACGTGAAGGCTTCCCTAAAGATGCCACTGGGATCCATTCATTCTGCAAATATTTATTGTTTATACCTACTCTGCTCCAGGTAATAAAGATACAGAGGAGAGGTGGGATAGTGTGGGGAAGCCCCCAGCCTCTGGAGCCAGACTGGCTGGGTTAAAATGCTGGCTCCAAAAGGAGAACCCTCCTATACTGTTGGTGGGAATGCAAGCTGGTGCAGCCACTCTGGAAAACAGCATGGAGGTTCCTCAAAAAGTTGAAAATAGAGCTACTCTACAACCCAGCAATTGCATTACTGGGTATTTACTCTAAAGATACAAATGTAGGGATCTGAAGGGGCACATGCACCCGAATGTATATAGTCCAAGAGCAATGTTCACAATATTATTCCAAACTATGGAAAGAGCCTAGATGTCCATCAATGGGTGAATGGATAAAGAAGATGTGGTATCTATATACAATGGAATACTATGCAGCCATCAAAAAACCACAAATCTTGCCATTTGCAATGATATGGATGGAACTAGAGGGTATTATGCTAAGCAAAATAAGTCAATCAGAGAAAGACAATTATCATATGATCTCTCTGATACAAGGAATTTGAGAGACAGGGTGGAGGGTCATGGAGGGTAGGAAGGGAAAAAATGAAACAAGATGGGATCAGGAGGTAGACAAACCACAAGAGACTCTTAATCTCATGAAACAAACTGAGGATTGCTGGGGGGTGGGGGGCAGGGATAGGGTGGCTGGCTTATGGACATTGGGGAAGGTATATGCTATGGTGAGTGCTGTGAAATGTGTAAGCCTGATGACTCACAAACCTGTACCCCTGGGGCAAATAATACATTATATGTTAATAAAAATAAATAAATAAATAAAAATAAATAAATGCTGGCTCCATGCTTCAGGTTACCTAACTCTCTGTGTCTTACCTGCCACATAAAATTTTCTGAAAAAAAACCACATGAGTTAATCCATGTGAATGCTCTGAACAGCAAGTGCCCAGTGTGTGGTAAGGATTGGAGAGCGCTGGTTGTTACTGTTGTCATCTCTGCCCTTAAGGACATCACGGTCCCGAGGCTGAAATGGCACAGACTGTAAGTCTGTGGAACAAGAGGAAGGACCTGCCAGGCTCAGTGGGTAAGATGCAGAGTTGCTGGGAGGCTCCCCTGCTGAACAGTTTGCAGGAAATTACTCTGGCCCCAGCACAATTTTGAAGGTCATTGGGTCACAGAGGGCACAGTCCCCTAGCGAGAGTCATTCCAACTGGGAATGATGGCATGATGATGATGATGAAGACTTTTATTGAGCACTTACTTGGTGACAGATACCCTTCGATTTGTTCCTTGTGAACTAACTAGCTTAACTCCCCAGGTAAGTATATTATTACCCCCATTCTATTTTCAATTTTTATTTATTTATCTATTTTGGGGGGGAGAGGCAGAGGGAGAGAGAGAATCTCACGTAGACTCTGTACTGAGTGGGGAGCCCGATGTTGGGCTTGATCTCACGACCCTGAGATCCCAACCTGAGCCTAAACTAAGAGACAGACCCTAACCAGTTGAGCCACCCAGGCGCCCCTATGACCCCCATTTACAGAGAGATGAGGTAACTTGCTCACGGCACACAGGTGGTATGCGGTAGAGCTGGGATTTGATCCCAGCTAGTCTGTTTCCAAAAGCAGCCTGCGTGTTACCAGGCTCACTGTGCAAATGTGCCATTTTCAGGGACTGGGAAGGAATTGTGTGAAGAGTGACCCTGGATGGCATTTTGTCCACTTATTTGAGTATCATTCATGTGTTCTTTCAACTGACGTTTCCTGAGCCCCTTATCATATGATCTCTCTGATACGAGGAATTTGAGAGGCAGGGTGGGAGGTCGTGGGGGGTAGGGAGGGGTAAAAATGAAACAAGATGGGATCAAGAGGGAAACAAACCATAAGAGACTCTTAATCTCATGAAACAGACTGAGAGTTGCTGGGGGGTGGGGGCAGGGATAGGGTGGCTGGGTGATAGACATTGGGGAGGGTATATGCTATGGTGAGGGCATAGCATATAAGTAGGGCACAGTGAGACCTGTTAGGTGCAGAAAGAAGCCAGGATCCTCCCACCAAGCTGTTTCAGGAGATAAGGTTTGTGCCCAAATGCAGAGTGACAAGTTCCTGCGGAGGAGCAGATACAGGGCTCAGAGACACAGAGGAGAAAGGATGACTGGGTTGGGGACAGCAGGCCGAACCTGAGGGAGGAAGTTGAGTTGGAGCAAGGCCTTAAAGGACAGAGGGTTGGGACAAATGGTCATTCAAGAAAATAGCATTCCAGTTTCTAGGGAAGAGCAGGAGGAAAGGCAGGGCATCGGGAACACAGCACAGCACAATTTGGCTGAAGCATGCAGGGCGTGTGAGGGAGAGCAGCAGGTGAGGAAGGAGGTACAGGGAAGCCAGGGCCTTGAACTCTGGTTTAGGAAGTTGAATTTCATTTAGCGGAAATCAGGAGCTCTTGAAGACCTTAGAGAATGAGAGCACGATGCCCAGCCCTGGGATTTGGAAGAATGATTCTCACATGTGGAGGGTGAGTTTCAGGGAGAGAAGCAACCTATTAGGAAATGAGTGTAGCAGCAGAGGGAATTAAGGAAAGAGGAGAAAAGAAATAGGAGAGCCCCCAAATATGATCAGGTCACACTTCCCACCCTCTTTTGGCTGCTTAAAAACCTTCAGATGGCTTCCCATTGATTTTCCAATGAGCTCAAAGTCCTTAATATGGTCTGAACACTACCTTTGCCTCTTGGATCCCCCATGGTTCCCAGTGCTTTAGCCAACAGCCTTCTTTAAACTCACTGAGTGCACCGTGGTCGTCTTTCCTTGGACTTTCTCACAAGCTCTTTCCTCTGCCTGAAATGCACCTCTGCCACCCCGCACCTCTCCCTCTTTGTCACAGTAGGTCCATCCATCCTTCAAATTTGAGCTTAGTCAAAGTCTTCCCTGCCCCCACTGTGTATTCTCACTACCCTTTCTTTGTAGCATGCGCTGCCATTACAGTTTTACATTTGTTTGTGTGACTCTTCAACAGATGCCTGTCTTCATTACAAGTTTCGTGAGAACCGGGGGCACATGGGTGGCTCAGCCGGTTAAGCATCTGCCTTCAGCTCAGCTCATGATCGCAGGGTCCTGGGATGAGCCTCACGTGGGGCTCCCTCCTCAGCGGGGGGTCTGCCTCTCCCTTTCCCACCCCCCTGCTTATGTTCCCTCTCTCCCTATCTCTCTCTCTGTCAAATAAATAAATAAAATATTTTTTAAAAAAAGTTTCATGAGAACAGATAAATCCCTGCCCTCGACTGCAAGCATGCAACGGGTATCTGCTTGGCCTATTCTTGTACCTCCAGCACCAATCATCTCTTGAGCTAACACGCCCTCAAATGTTAGATTAATGAATGCAGCATCCGTGGTATTTGGTAACTGACTAAATAACAGGAGTGAAAACTAACACCAGGCTTTGGACCCTAGTGGCAGGAAACGTGGTGTTGCCATTTGCTGTAATAGAGAACACAAGAGGAACCTTTTTTTCAGGTTATGTTTTCCAGACTATGAATCTGGCATCACACAAATGGATTTGGGGGTGCCCACAGGTTGTCAGTTTGTCCAGCAGGCCATAGAAAATTTAACACTACAATTGAAGGGGAATGTTACAGCTGGAGAAAAAAAAGCGTGACAAGTTTGTGGGCACATTCATGAGAGTTACTTACTTGCACACAGCAGAAAATCCAAAAGAAGAGAGGCTTAAATTTGCAAGGGCTTATTGTTGTCTCACCTAAAAGAAGTTTAGAGGTAGGAAGTCCAGGACTGATACGGTGGCTAGACCTCTCTATAGTATGTGGGTTCTATCCTTGAAGCTGCTTTTGGCCCCCGAGGGCTGCTGGAGCTCTGGTCATCAAGCCTGTCCTGCTGGCAAGAAGGAAGAAGAGGGAAGATGACATGCGCCCCTCCCCCCCGAAAGCCCAATGCACTTACGTCTCATTGGCCCAAGCCTTTAGGAAAGCAGGATGTCCTGCCTTAAGTAACATTAGAAAACGTAGTCCTTTCGGTGGGTGCATTGCTACCTTGAAGAAAGTCAGGAGTTCTCCTGAGAATAAGGTATGTCAGATGGGCAATGGCTGATTCTACCACCAGGAAGCCAGAGCCTAGATGCGAGGGGTGAGGTCATGAGAGAAATGTGCATTTTCATAAATGTTCATCCATCTGGGATGAATGAGTGTCCAGTAATGGGTACATGAAATTTTAGAGAAGCAAGGAATTTCAGTAATCTCCTGGTGCAATCCCTGCATTTTGCTGATGAGGATACTTGACCCGTAGAAACAGAGACCTTTCGGCCAATGTCACACAGCAGGTGGGTGGCAGAGCTGGGGCCAGAAGCAGAGTCCCTGGATGAAGTGAGGAAACAGCCTGTTGGGAGAGTTTGTAGCAGCCCCAGATGAACATACTGGAGTAAGGAGTCACGTCATGCAACATTACAGTGATTCAGAGGGGAAGCTGGCACGGAACGGTCTTGGGTTAGAATCCCAGCTGAGTGAGCTCGGATGAGTTACCCAGCTTCTCGGAACCTCCGCTCCTCTTCGACGTAATGGGGGTGACGTCACAGAGCAGCCACGTTATCCCTGGTGCTCATTCTTATCATCATTATTAGAAAGAAACAAACATCTTGAGAATAACTGAATGAATCAGTGAACAAACAAAACATGAATGGATGAAATGACAATAGACAGCTATGGCTGTTTGCTTGCTGAGAGCTTTTGAGCTGGGTAGCTCATTTCTATGTCCTCGCATTCAGTTCTATTGCTGTAGCTCCCCGCATGCGCCCTACTAAGCATCTGGCTTCCTCCGACTCCCGCTGGTTTGCCTGCCAGACCATGCTTTCTCCTCTGTGACACCTGTGCCCCTTCTAAACGTACCGATTCTATAAAAAATGAGCTGGACGTGACTTCCATGGACTTCCAAGTGGACTTCCTCTACTCCTTGATTTCAGTTTCCTTTTCCCGCCCTCACATATCCCCTCTCACTGCCTCACCTGCTCCCCAACTTCCTTTTCCATCCAGCAAGGCAGCACATTTGGAGTATTGACCCAAGACTGAGCTCAGTGCTGTGGGACAGTATGAAGAAGACAAGAGTCATAGACACTGGCCTTGAATTTTTTTCAATACGATGACAAATGCGTGAGCCATAATGACATTTCCTCCCTTCCTTCCCTTTTAAGATTTTTTTAAAAAGATTTTATTTATTTATTTGACAGGGAGAGACACACATAGAGAGAGCGAACACAAGTAGGGGAGTGGGAGAGGGAGAAGCAGACTCCCCACCGTGCAGGGAGTCCGATGTGGGCCTTGATCCCAGGACCCTGAGATCATGACCTGGGCTGAAGGCAGATGCTTAACTGACTAAGCCACCCAGGTGCCCCTCTTTTTAAGATTTTATTTGTTTGACAGAGAGAGAGAGGGAGTATAAGCAGGCAGAGGGAGAGGGAGAGGGAGAAGCAGGCTCTCCACAGAGCAGGGAGCATGATGAGGGACCCGATCCCAGGACGCTGGGATCATGACCTGAGGCAAAGTCAGCTACTTAACTGACTGAGCCACCCAGGTGCCTCCATAATGACATTTTCTAAGACACCATGAATTCGAGGTATGGTGCAGACAGCTGTCCTATAGCTATATTTTTCCCACCTTCCCCCTTTATTGTTGACATTTCCCCAACTCTGTCATTACCTACTCTTTGCTACTTTACATATTTTTGCATTATTAATTCTTGTGGAATTTTGAAGGCTGAGAAATAGTTATATTTATGGTCTTTTCTTTCCCATCCTTTTTTTTCCTCTTTTTAAAAATTCTTCTCCTTTCCTATCTTAAAAAAAAACTCATCAATTCAGTATCAACACCCAAGGTAAAATAGCATTAAATTGCTAAATGAAACATGGAAACTCTGTAAATACTACGTGAGAGCCTCGTTAAAATTAATTTATTCTCTTTGGGCATATAGTGGTTTCTAGTTTGATTTGGAAATGCAGAATTTATGTCTGTTGTAAAATATGGCAGTAAGTCCCATATTGCTGTGTCCAGGACGAGATGCCAGCTGGAGAAGAAACAGAGCTCAGTATTTGCCTGTCTGGGAGAGTTTCATATCCAGAGAGCCCGAGGCCCTCTGTGCAGTCAGAACACTCCCATATTTCCTCTCCTATAGGGTTCTGCTTCCACCGCTAACCAGCTGGGGGACTTTGGGAAAGCTGCTTCACTTCCCTGGCCTCAGTTTCCCCATCTTCAAAACAAAGCAGCTAGACTAAATCATTTTCAAGTCAACAGCTGTCCCACCAAAGTGCACACAAAAAGCATCTCCTGAGCTTCTTAAAAATTCAAAGTCTTGGGTCGCCACGCCAAAGGGGGATTGGCTCACAAATGAGCCGTTTTAATGAGGGTGTCATATCATTGTGAAGCAAGGAACTTGTGGACCCCATGGAAATCCACCACAAACTCTTATTCAGCCTCAGTATGCTGGATCTTCCTCAGAAACATATTACAAATAAATTCTCGAAGAAGCAGAAGATGGAGGAAGAGGAGGAAAAAAAAGAAAAAGAATAAGTAAGAGCCCTGTTAGCCCTGGGAGCAGAGGTTTGAAGCGCAGGGTCTGTGGTTCCCAGGGCTGAACTGCTGGCCGCTGACCCCTCTACGCCTCACACAAGGGAGGCATGACTAGCTTTGAGTCCTGTAGGAGAAGGCTCTCTCAGGTTTCCACTGGTGGGGAACTCAAGCATGGCTCCCTCAGCACCCATGTATGATGCTTTCAAAAACCAGCTCCTTTCAGGATGGCTCGAGATGGCGAGGGGGAGAGGCTTCCTTTCCCCTGATGAGGTCTTCCTATTGCTAGTTTAGGGTCATGGGGACAACTGAGCACTTTTTTGGCGTTTAAATTAGGGACTGCTTAGTATAGGACATTGAAACACCACTGATAGAGGCTAGAACTTACTTCCTGCTGGGCAATGTTCTAAGTAATTTACCTGTGCTAACTCCTTTACACGTCTCTACAAACCTGTGAGAGAGGTATTATGATTGTATTCAATTTCCAGAAACGGGGGCAAAAAGAGGTGAAGTAACTTGCTCTGAGGGCCATCCTCTGGGAAGCAGGAAACCCGGGATTCCAGGAAGGGCAGACTGCCTCTACAGCAGAAGTTCTCAACCCCTTGGCTCCACTGCCTCTCTTATGTTTTGGGGTGTCTCAGCTCTCCATCAGCCGTGGCCCGCTACCACAAAGAACTCCTTAGCCATCCCTTTTCCAATTCGTCCATTTGCATCCTTGGTCTGCAAGAGGGCTGTGTGGAGAGAGGGCCAAGCAAAGCTGGATAATGCTCTTGGGCAGCCTCAATGTCTTCCTTCATCGTAAACATCCAGAAATCTGAGAAAGCAGATAGCTTTGGTAGGCAGAGAAAATACTGGAACTGCTCAGCAGTGATGATCAGACCCTTTGGGACCGTGCTGTAAACATACCTGCAAAAGTGAGAGCGAAGCTGGAACAGCTCTAAGCCCCTCTCCAACCTGCTCCAACAACTTTCAAGGCAAAGGTCTAGTGCATTTCCTTTGAGGGTTGTGTGTGTGTGTGTGTGTGTGCGTGCATGCGTGCGTGCCCAAGGAAGCATGCTCCTCTCATTCTTCAGGTGATTAGATAAAAAGATAAAATGCCTTGCACAGATACCGTTTCCTCCTGCAGGAAGTGAGCGGATGGGAGAGATTCACTGTCATGATGAGTCACTATCCGGATTTGAAACAAACACACCTACAAAGAGACATGGGGTATAAACTCAGTAAATAACCAGCTGGCTGGCACTTCTGAATCCGATTGCTGCCACAGATTCATTTTCCTATTTTTTTTTCTCACTATTTTTCACGGCTTTGGAGCCATCCTCGGCTGCAGCCTGTTCATTCTCTGCATTAAAATGCAGAGCTCTCTTCTACCTTCAGAGTCCTGGGAGCGGGCTCAGTACTGAGGGGAGAAATGAGGGCAGGGCTAAAGAGGAACACATAAAAAATAAATGAGCCATTCATAAAAATGAATATTATTACCAAAAGGAGCCGTCTGCTAACGTCTCCCTGTATATATTAAGTCAGCTGCTGAGCTCCGTAACAGCGCGGAATTAAGCCAATGCATCATCTTTTTAGTGGTTGCTCAGTTGATCTACTATTAACTTTAAACAACCAATTGTGAAATGAGCACTTCACTATGCCATAATGATGATGAGGCTTCGCCTGGCCCTATTTTTTATAACGTGAGCTTGAAAATTGGTAAAATAAATTCAGCTGTGCTTAGCCCACCCTCGTCGCCCTTCAGAACCAGATATTCAGGTGTGAGAGGCAGACGGCTCCACTCAACCAGCTTCGCGAGGTCATTTGCACAAATTCTAGAAACCGCCTTTATTTTTCTCCAGCTTAGCCTATCTTTTCCCTGAAAATCCTAAAGGCCAAGATGTGGGGCTTTTTTTGCTGTCTCCATGAGCCATTGCAGATGGCTTCTCTTCCCACTCCAAGACTTGCATTGCGGATGCCCGTCTTTTCCTCTGAGGCCTGCTTGTCTGTGGAGGTGAGAGTATGAAAGACATCCGTGAAGAGCCGGGGTTGACAGCACCGTCCCAGAGGCAGACTGAGCACCTGTTTCTTGAGTCTTGCTGGGTGTTTCACCGGGTCGCCGGAGGCTTCTTGCTCTTTGCTTCTCCAGGTCGGGGGCTGTGATCTGGCCCCTCCTTGGAGGTGGTGGCCCTGAAAAGCAGTAAGTGATTCCCACACGTGGCTCATGGAATCAGGGTCCTTAACTTCGCAGCCACACCTTGTAAATCTCCCCAGGCTACAAGCCGGTGTCTGTCCCCTGCAGTTCCGAGAACAATCCTGCAAACGCTGACAGGAATGGCCATCATGGTCGTGGATGTTCTCACCACCTGGGATGGTTACAGTTGTCAGGATCCGAGATGACTCATGCTGAGGAATCATTTCTCTAATGGCAGCACTAATCAGGAGGGACGAGGCCGTTGCTAAGTGCCGCCGCGTGGAGAAAATACCTTGCCAGATGAAAAGGGAGGGCTGTTGGTTTGCTTTTGCTCATTTGAAAATAAAGGGGCTTGGAATGTTGTCCTTGCTTCCATCTCATGACAGGCCATCCTTCACATCAGGAGCCTGCTCCTCTGGCCAGCCTTCGGATGGTTGGCTCTTTCTGCGGGCAGACAGGCTCTCTGTCCTTCCTCTCTGGCTGCCCTGAGGAGACTGGGCAATTTTCTCTGCTGGAGGTGTAGCAGTTTGGTGTAGAAAGAGCAGTGCAAACAGATGGGTATATGGGTTTTTTTTATGTAGCCCCTTCCCCCGAGCATTTGCCCTAGTGCTCTTCGTGCAAACTCTAACCCTACCATAGACTCTCCCCTCCCTGCTGTCCCGTCCCCTGGGGGTAGGGAGGCAGCTTTGGAAATTCCCATCGGCAGCTGGAGCTCTGAGGGGGTCCTCCTGACCCTTAACTGTTGCCTTCAGAAGGAATCAAGCCTGTCCACCCCTTGATTGTGGGCTTCCGGCCTCCAGAACTGAGAGAGAATACACTTCTTCTGTTTTATGTCCCTCAATGTGCAGTTATTTGTTACCACAGCCCTAGGAAAACAATTGGGTGGGGGTACCAGTGCACCTTATGTGTCACAAGAAGACGTCAGATGAGAGCCAGACTAAGACTAAGAGTTGTCAGCAGCTCCATTGTGAAGTTGCTGCACCAAACATCCTTAGACTTTGAGCTTAGACTCACTGTCTTGTAAAATATAGAAGGTTTTTATTCATGGGGGTGGTTGATTTATCTGAATCCACTCCTTTTGTTACCATCAAAGGAGTCCTGAATCCAAGCTGAAAGCTCACCCCTGCCCTTTTCCCCATGGAGTAGAAACCAGGATGCCATGACAATTTCCCCCAGGGGTGACAATTCAGGGTATCCTTTGTAACTATTTCACATTCATTGCCATGGGGTGGCCACGTCATCCTTTTCTCTGATCTCCTTCCCATCCTTCCTTTTACCTTGGCCTTGCCTTGTGCAGCCGCATACCCATTTCAGCAGTGATTCTAAGAATCCCGATGGAAGGAAATCCAACGGCATCCTTAATCTTCAAATGAAAGCGGACACTTATGCATGTTTAAGAACTCATTTAATTCTCATAATCAACTTGTTACTATCCCTCATTTACAGTCTATAAAATTGAGGTCCAGAGAGGCTAACTTGCCCAAAGTCAACAACAAAAAACCACAAACTCTGGCTCAGGAGATCTGCGTGTACCAGCTCTGCAAACTGCCTCCAAAGGAAAAGCCCTTTTGGGGGCTGCCAGCCGCATACCATCTTCTGCTTCCCAATATTCCCTTTCCATTTGGGACCATCCCACTTGAGACTGCAGCTCCCCCATGTAATAAACGGACCCGTGCACTCCTAGCTCCACTTGTAATTCCTCCCAGCACCGCCACAACTGAGCTGACATCCTTAAAGCAAGCCTCCACAATCACACAGAGAGAAACGTGCCATGTCCCACTCAGGATGTGCCTCGCCATCTTGCTCCCACGCTTTCTCTACCATGGAGGCCATCTTGTTCCCTTCGCAGAGGTGGGGTTGGGAAATAAGGGCTAAATCCCAGCCCACGGCCGGGGGGTTGGGGGGGCTATCAGGAAAAAGGATTGCTCTTTCTGCCTGCCTGCTTTGCCTGCCCACTTCTGCTTCCCAACTGAGTTCTAGCCTGGAATGATCACATACACTTCCCATCGGGAAAATCCCTCCCTTGCCCCATGTGGAGGTGGTCCTATCCCCTCCTCTCAACAGGACCTCCACATCTTAATACACCACCATAAACCTGGTATCATACCCTGAGGCCTGCAGGTCCAGGAGCTAAAAGAGGGAACATCCATTATATCGTCTCCGTGATGGAGGGGGCAGTCTCCAGTCACACGAAGAGTCATCTCATCCCCCTGTAACTTGACAATGTAGTCTCATTCTTAGCTCTAGTAGCCATTTCCTCCTTGGTCTAATAAAAAAGACATTCCATTAAAGAAGTGAATAAGAGGGGCGCCTGGGTGACTCAGTGGGTTAAGCCTCTGCCTTCCGCTCAAGTCATGATCTCAGGGTCCTGGGATCGAGCCCCGCATCAGGCTCTCTGCTCAGCAGGGAGCCTGCTTCCTCCTCTCTCTCTGCCTGCTGCTCTGCCTACTTGTGATCTGTCAAATAAATAAATAAAATCTTTAAAAAAAAGAAGTGAATAAGAAAAAAGGAACAGAATTTACTCAGTATAAGAAACATTTGGGTTTTTACTTCACACGTTCATTGCAATATGAAGGTGATGTGACCTCAGCTGACTCACAGAGTTAATCAATTAGCCTGCAACACATAGAAAACGAACATGACAATGACACAGCAGTAGACGTTACCTACCTGGCTTCCAGGAAGCTGTCTTGAGCCTATATGCTTTGTCTTATCTGGTCCCTCTTGTCCCTAACATTAGGGTTTGCAGACACTGGCTTCTGATTCTGCCAGTGCCAATAGCTCCAACAGTTAGCTCAAAGCTAGGGCGTGGTGTGTTGGAAAATGCTTTCAAATTGAATGACATTTCAGGGCTGGGCAGAGGCTGCATACACTGCAGAAACGGAAGGATGGTTTTTTGCTTTTGGACAATCTGCAGCATGCTTTCTTATACCACTGCCGGTTGAGAAACAGAGGGTCCCTCCTGCCCCCGCCCCCAGTAGAACCCCATTTCTGATTTTGAAATAAATATAAGCTGTATGTCATGGGCTGAAAATGAAGTTATCTATTTTTAAAAAACAATTTCTGATTCAAAACAGCAATTTGTTATAGTGATTATGATAGCGGTTTAGGGTCAAGTTCTTCAAAAGATAAATAAGATCATCCCAAATGTAATTATGTTGAAATATTAAACATTAAAAGCTCAATTTACCAACAGTTCCTAGTCTGGGCTATTACGAAAGCAATTGAGTCAACCACAGAGCAGCTTCCAGCAGGACCTAGAAAGATGCTTAGAAAATAAAGATTATTGATTTTTTTTTTTTAAGTTAAGGAGCAAGAAGAAAACTTAGTGATTCAGCTTCTTATCTTAAAGATGACAGGGAAAAGGACGTTTGTAGATAAGTTTGAACAAATGTATCAGCTGCAGAAGGGAGGCTTTTCAGCCCTGTGAGGTGTTCACATCTGGTCTCTCCGTGGCCAGTGCTAGACACACAGCCATGGGTTATTTCTAGTGGCTGACCTGAACGGAACACCACAGCCAACCAGCCTTTTCGTCGTTCTTAACACCTCCCTCGATATTTCATATCTTTTGCAAGTTGTTTGCTTTTTAGTTTTGTGTTTAGTTTTGTTTTGAACATCAGGGCTGACTGGTTGCGTTAACCACGGTGACCACGCTCCGGCTTAGTCTCGCCAGTGGTGGGGAAAGTCTGGTGTTAGTAGCAGCAGTTCTTGTTGTGTGTTTTCGCTCTTTTGTTTTTGTTGTTGTTTATTTTATTGCTGATTGCGTTCCTCCTAACCTTCTGACTGGCTGTGTCTTGGCCTCTCTATGAAACTAAGACCAGGAGGCCTGGATGCGAAGCTTACTCTCACTACTTTGCAGGAGGCTGGACTTAGATGTGTCTTTTAATGTCCTCTGTACCTCACTTCCTCATTTGTAATGTGGAATTGATGAACCAAAGAACCTTCAATTTGATGAGATCTTAGATGCTTTTTAGTAGAGCAAAATGTTTTCTCTCCCTTTTTTTTTCAGATGAAGAAATTGAAGATTAGGGAAGCATTCATTAAGGGAAGAATTCATTAAGAATTGCTTAAAACTGCCACCTCTCAGGATTGAGAATAAATATGGGGTAATAAGCAAAGGATATTTTAATAACTTACTTAATACTCCAAATTCATAGTTGTCTTTGGCAAAATGTTGACGTAGATAAAGACTGTTTTCTTGCCTTTCAGCTCCCTACTACTCTCTGAGTCCAAATATTTGGAGCCATTGTTTGCCAAGAGAAACTGGTAAAGCAATCATAGCCTGTCTAATGCAGTTTTTTATTTTACACTGAAGGACATCTGTGTTTGTATACCTCAGAAAATAG
The DNA here is from genome assembly GCA_004024625.1 of Mellivora capensis. Lineage (NCBI taxonomy): Eukaryota > Metazoa > Chordata > Mammalia > Carnivora > Mustelidae > Mellivora > Mellivora capensis. The sequence goes on from PISX010012638.1 coordinate 57,745, forward strand.
ACTACAAAAAGCACGGGTAATTAGGTTAGTTCTAGAAATATGAAGGTAGCATGCTTCTCAGTGTTAGCCTTTTGCTACTACTACAGAATCTTGAACATAAAAAGATTATGGGACAATGAGACAACACCTAGAGGAAAATGGAAAAGATGTTGGCAGCTGAGGATACAACCTTTGGGATGAACATCATTCTCTGTTCTCCATTCCTAAAAACTTGATCATTTAGAAGGCAACCTGATATGAAACAAAGTTAACGTAGAAAGTGAATAGAACGTGATTAATTTTCAGATACCTCCCTTTCAATATATTTTGGCTATTTCAGTTAAAAAAATGTTGACCTACCTTCTTTTTCTTTTTGTTTTTCTTTCTTCTCTTAATAGGTAATGACTTTACCTATTTATTTGTTTGCTTATTTATTTATTTATTTATTTACATGATCTTTATATCCAATGTGGGACTCGAACTCACAACCTAAAGATCAAGTATCGTGTGATCCACTGGCTGAGCAAGTCAGGCATCCCCAAAAATGTTGACTTGAAATCTTGAAGCAGATCTAGAACTATATCTTGGTTCAGTGCTACAAACAAGAGCCCAGTGCCAGGGTTTCATGCGAGACCCAGGCCAAGGGCATTAGAGTCATGGGGAAAATTTTTTGAGATGAAGATCTTCTAGGTCCTAATACTAGATATTTTGAATCAACTGAAGTGGAATGGGGCCTGGGCATGTGTATGATTTTAGATTTCCAAATGTTTATCAGTATCTACTGGTGGGATGCACTGGCCATCCACCCGGGGAACTCTTTGAGAGGTACTCCGTTGTTTCAGGCCTATAGAGGAGATGGTTTACAGCAAAAGCTCAGTGTGAGTCAGAATCCTGGCAAGGAATAGATGACACACTCTAATCAGGTAATGTGAAGGAAGATAAATAGAGGGGAGGATTACAAAAGCATGGATAGGGTGTAGGGAAATCCACAAAGGATGGTATAGCACCCCAAGACTAGCAATGTAGAGAGTCGCTACCACCCTAAGCCTGAAGAGCCAGAGAAAGAGAGTGGTTATTGGAACAGACTGTCGCCGTAGGGAGAGGACTACCTGACAGAATTTGTGGCCTTATAAAAGGATGCGGCCGTTGGATGTCAACGTTCTTAGCAGAATTCTTCACAATAGCCAGAAAGTGGAATAATCCAACTGTCCATCAACAGATGAATGAATAAACAAAATATGATATATGCAGTGAAATAGTATTCAGCCTTAAAAAAATAAAGTTCTTGGAGCACCTGTGGGGTTCAGTCAGTGAAGTGGCTGCCTCCGGTTCAGGTCACAATCCCAGGGTCCTGGAATTGAGGCCCGAATAGGGCTCCCTGCTCAATAGGGAGCCGACTTCTCCCTCTCCCTCGCAGCTCCCCCCATTTGTGCTTACGCTGTCTCTCTCTGACAAATAAATAAATAGAGTCTTAAAAATAAATAAATAAATAAATAAATAAATAAAATTCTGACACATGACACTGTGGATGAGCCTTGAACACATTTTGCTAAGTGACACAAGCCAGACACAAAAGGACAACACTGTAAGAGGTATCTGGAGAAGGCACATTCATAGATAGAGAGTAGAATAGAGGTTGCTAAGGGATAAGGGGAAGGAGTAATAGTTATCATTTAATGGGTATGGAATTTCTGTTTGGGGTGATGAAACGGTTCTTGAAATGGATTAGTGGTGATAATTGCACAACATAATAAGTGTGCTTAACATCCCCGAATCGTGTACCTAAACATAGTTAAAATGGTAAATGTTATGTATATTTTATTAAAAAAAATTTTTAAGTGCATATAGGAAAAAAACAAAACAAAACAGGATGCAGCCAACATAGCAATTCCTTAAGGAGCAGGTCCAGCTTCTTTGTTCTTCCACCCACCACCACCCCAGTCCCTACTAGTTGGACCAAACTGGAATGCACAGAGCAAGGGAGCCCATTGATGTAGTTCATGAAGATCAGCCATGCAGGGCACAAAACAGGGTGGAGAAGAGAAGATCTGAAGAGACAAAAGACAGCTGGATAGCCTGGGTCTCGTCACTCAGTCATCTGCTCTCTAGAGGAAGCATCAAACCTACCATCAGAACAACATCAAAAAAGCACTGGAATGAGAAAAGCTAGTGGCAGGTGTTTTCCCCTTCCCCAGAAACAACCATATACAACCAGT
>PISX010012639.1:0-59863 GCA_004024625.1 Mellivora capensis
AAAAAAAAAAAAAAAAAAAACACGCTCTGCTGTTTTTTCGGTAAAATGTTTCTTAGCCTCAGCTCCCAGCTAAAACCATCCAGGATCCTGGTTTCCCACCCCTTCCAGTGGCCTGAGGCGCGGCAGGGGAGGAGCAATGAAAAAGCTGGGCCTGAGGAGCGGGGAGAGGGATGGGGGAAGTCCCGGAAGTCACTGACCAGAGCAAGCGGCGGCCTCTGCGAGATCAGCTCGGGATGCGGTCCCAACAATAACAGGCGCGCGGGCCGGGCGGGGCTGCCGGGGGCCCGAGCTTGGGGGCGGAACCCGGATTGGGGGAGGCGGGTGGGACGCCTTGCTAAGGCTGCAGGGGATTGGAGGAGAGAGATGAGGGGCGGTTGAGCTCAAGGAGTGGGCCGGGGAGCTAACGGGCCGACAGAGGAGAGAGCGTGTTGATTGGGAGGCGCGGAGGGAGACGGACCGGAGCCAACTGCGGATTGGCCGTGGCGGGTAGATGAGGCGTGGTCAGTGCGCGCCAGAGGGAGCGCGAGGGAGCGGGCGGCTGGCCTGCCTGCCAGCTAGCCGGAGTCCCGGGCGTGTGCCGCGAGAGCCGGGGTCGGGTTGAGGAGCGCGGTGCGGGAGGCGCGTCCACCCCAGCTCCTCCGCGGCTCGACTACCCCACTTCCTTTCCTCTCTTACCCTGCGCTCTGGTCTGGGGTCTCGGGGCAGGGAACGGAGGGAAGAACTAAAGAGGAGGAGGCGAAAGCGGAGCGAGGGGCAGAGAGGGTCCCGGCGCGGGGCGCAGCGCGCGCTGCCTCTAGCTCTCCAGTCGGAGCCGCCGCCTCCTCGCCCGGGGCGCCCGCACTATGCGGGCGGACTGCGGGCCACCGCGATGGGGAGCCGGGCTGTGCTGAGAGCCGGGCGCAGCCCTCACCGTCTCCGAGTCCGGGCCGCGGCCGCCGCCCCCGCTTGGGCCGCGCTCCCCCTCTCCCGCCTTCTCCCTCCCCTCTGCAACTCCTCCTCCTTCCCCATGCCTCTGTTCCTCCTGCTCCTACTTATCCTGGTCCTGCTGCTCGAGGACACCGGAGCCCAGCAAGGTGAGTGGTCCGCGGGGAGTGCGCAGCGCGCGGAGCCCCAGGGGCGGCGGGGGCGCAGGGGGAGCCTCCGGGATGCCGGGTCTCCCGGAGGGGAGCCGAATCTGCAGATGCACGGGTGGGGGGGGGTGCGGTGCGCTTCGGTGCCTGGCCAGACTTGGCCCAGCACTCGCTGGGTTCATTTGCAAAGGTGGGCTCTGCCTGTTGTCCCTCAACTTGGCGCGGCTTTGCTTTTTGACAAGGCCTTTGGTTTTTCCGAAAAGAGAGAAGCGAGACCCAGGCTATGAAGGCCTCCGTTTTGGTATTGGATTTTTCTGGGGAAGATCTTTGGGACGAAAAAGAGAAGTTTTGGAGGTGTGACCCCTAAAGTTAGGTTACACTGATGGACAGAGTAAAAAGGCAAGGTAATTAAGTAGCATCTTAAACCAATTAAAGGCAGGTGGCGATAATTATCATCTTTTGTGAAAGTGCTCGGGTCAAAAGCAAATTGATTCTGGTTGGCTTCGAGTCTGGAATTCAGGACATGCCCTTTATGATACCTTACTGTTATTCCTGTTGGTGGTCTGGATTGCCTGGGGCAGACGCACAGTCTGACCCAAGGCACGTGCTGTGTTCCCAGATGGAGCATTCCGAGTTAAAAGGGTAAGCCCTTCCAGAAAGTGACAAAACTTTTTTTCCACCCACAGTCCTTGAAATACCTATTTCAGAACTGAGCAAAACTGTTTATTGAATAATCATCATAATGGAAAGAGAATGCAAGGCTGAGTCCTCCCCCACCCTTCAGTACTATTTTCAGGAAGCGAACTACAATTTTTGAATCAGTTTGGCAATCAGTTATTGAACACATTTTTCTATTGCATTTCCTTCTTTATTGCAGTGAGAAGGATATGGGTTGGACTGTTACTTATTGCTGGGAAGATTTTTATTTTAAGTTGATCTCCATGTTTAAGTCCCGGTGAAAAGTTGCTCGTATGGTTTTCAGTGAAGTGTAGAATCATGGCCATGGGCCTGTCATTATGAAGATGCCTAAACTTTGACAGGCATGTGGAAGTATAATGTAACAATAAAGAAAAATTTATTTGGTAAACTGACCTCTTTTAGCTCTAGGCACATTTTTACATAGTGTAACTTAAAATTCAGATGCTTAGCATTCATGTTTTTAGTCAGTTTATCTTAAATAAATTCTTAAATATCAGCACTTAATAAATTGTGATATCCTTCCCCCCCAATGAAGTTTTAGAGTTATGCTTGTAATTTTCCTCCTAGTAGGAGAAACAAAAAACAAGAAGGCCTACCTATGGTCAGGGCTAATTGGGACTTACTTTGTGGCAAGCACAGTTCTAAGTGATATATGTGTATTAAGTCAGTTAATCCTCACCACACCCATCCAAGATAGTTAGTGTTATCCCATTTCAAACATAAGGGAACCAGACACAAAAAATAAAAGGTGGCGCAAAAAATACAAGGTACGTTGATACAGAAAGGAATGTGACAACATAAGCAGAATACTCTGTTTTGCTTATTTCTAGAACGAGAGTGTTTATATCGTTTTTTTTTTTTAAATCTTTGAACAGTATAGAATCAGTTATGTCTCCCCACATGAGGCAGTTGCCTTAAGCTTCAGAACTTCATGAACCAGGCCTAATTAACATGCAACATTCCCTTATTTTCTTCCAAGGTGTAATTTCAGTTTTTAGCACAGCCTTTTAACAAATAATGGTCCTCTTTCACAGTGATGTTTTATATAAACTGTAGATTAACACAAATAGAAACGCTGGTGGTAATTTAAAAGACCTCTGATTTCTAGTTCTTTTGATTGGGTAAATTTTGTGAGGTTATTTAGTTTCTTTGTACCTCGGTTTCCTACATCAGTGAGATGAGAATAAATACTGATTTTGTAGCTAACAAAGATGAAATAATAGTACATGGGAGTTTTGTAAATGGAAAAGCATAATATAGCTTTAAGTGATTATCATTATTAATTTTAAGTTTATAAAGTTGATAAAGAAGAACAAGTCGGGTATATATTACTGGAAACTCAGGAGTTTTGAGATTTCAATTCCCTATTTTTAAAAAATAACGTGTTTTGTTTTTTTTTTACCCAAAGGACCCTGATGCAGTCTGTAGTGGAATTGCATTTAAACCAGTCTTAACTAATCTAACAGACATGCTTTGGAGTCCACTGGTATTCCCTCACATAAGCTGAAAAGAAGTCTAATTTCAAAATGAGAAGCAGTGTTTTAAAACACCTATAGAATTTTTAATAATGGAAATGTCTACATATTGTAGTGTTAAGTGACAAACTACTTTTTACTCTCTAAGAAATCTTAGGAAGAAGACTGAAAAGAAGTAATAGTAGTTGCCTTTTGGTGGTAGAGTTGTAGGTAATTTCTGTTTGCTTTTCCAAATTTTCTGCAGTTAACATACAGCCAAAATACAAGCTGTGAAAAAAATGTTTTGTGATATCTAGGTTTTCCTTTCTTTAGCCAGTCTAGGTAGAAATGCATTTAATGTATATGTAGAGAACTATACCTCGGGAATTTTAAAAAATCTTTCAGACATCATTGTAAAGTAGCAGATGTTACTCTCATTCCAGTTCCAGTTGACCCTTGAACAACACAGGTTTGAACTACACGGATAGCTGCCATTTTTTTTTCTAAAAAACATATTAGAAGATTTTTTGGAGATTTACAACAATTTGAAAAAACTCACAGAGGAACTGCATAGCCTAGAATATTTTTAAAATATTGAAAAAGTTAGGTATTACTATAAGAATACAGTATATAATACCAGTAACGTACAGAATATGTGTCAGTTGACTTACCTATAAGGCTGGTCAGTTCTCTGGTCAGCAGTAAGCTCCTGGAGAGCGTCCAGTGTTACAGATGGATTTTTGACTATGCACGGGGAGGTCAGCACCCTTAACCCCTGCCTTGTTCAAGAGTCAGCTGTAGTGCTATATACATAGCTATTCTTGAGCAGATTTTCTGCTGACAGAGTGATTTTTCATTTGGCTCAGGATAAAATTTATCATTGGTCTGAAAATTTGTCAGCCTTTCACAACAGATGTATTTTAAACAATATTGTTTCATTTACTTATAGATTATATTTCCTCACATTTAATTGTACAATGATGGTGTTTTAGGTACAGCTTCCATTGTTGTATTTTTAAGTTCTAATTTTTTAAAAAATATTTTTATTTATTTATTTGACAGAGCGAGAGAGAGAGATCACAAGTAGGCAGAGAGGCAGGCAGAGAGAGAGGGGGAACCAGGCTCCCTGCCGAGCAGAGATCCCGATGTGAGGCTCTATCCCAGGACCCTGGGATCATGATGTGAGCTGAAGGCAGAGGGTTAATCTACTGAGCCACCACCCGGACACCCCTTAAGATCTAAATTTGATGTTGAGTTCATCTTCAAAATCTTTTTATTGTTGAAAGCATTTTTTTTCTGTAACACATCTGAAAAACTTAAATTGGTCAAATTTATCATGCTGATTGCATCTTTGCTACTGTAATAAATGTATTTAATAGAAAGTTGAAAGTCTACTATGAATGTTTCTGTGTCCCTGATTTACATTTTGACTAGAATTTGTGGCCCTTCATCTCAGGAGCTCAGCTTCCTAGTTCATGTTCTGGAGGGCTTTGCTACTACTTTCTGGGTTAGATTATTTGAATGTGGTAACATCAGGGAATTAATTTTTATAATTTATTAAAACTGACTTGTTTATGCCTAGTAATATGAAACATTTGTGAAGGTATTGATTTATATTTACTCATCTATGAAATAAGTCAAGTTCATTCTTTTTTTTTTTTGAGTCAAGTTCATTCTTAATCGTTCAATTTCACAATGAGGTCAGAATTAATGTATGGGGGAAAATTCTGTCAAGTAATGGCTTTATTTGGTTGTGATGCAGATAAATAGTTTTTCAACAATATTTGTGAATTGTCAGAAATGAACACATCTCCCGCAGTAATAAATATTTTTAGTTATTTCTAATATCAACTTTAGGTTTAGAATTTTCAGTTGTCTTTTCTTGGTTTGATAAAACATTAGGCCTCTTACATGTAGTTTTGTTCAGAGGCAAAAATCAAAGCATCCCTTTCTGCTATATTTCTGACTAATGTTGCCCGGTGAGAATTAGATATATAACATAAATTCTGCATGTGCTAATGACTAGATTTAAAATCCATATTTTTAGAACTTGTAAATGAAAAATCAATTGTAAAATTTTGGTTCATCATTTTAGGTAGCTTTCCGTATGTTACAAGCAAAGAGGAAATACGATTTCCCACTGGAGATGTTTAATAATTCTATCTAAACGTCTGAGCTTCATTCTAGAAGACTAACATAAAAACAAAACAAAACAGAAAAACCTTAAGCTCATGAAATCTGTGTAAGTGAAAGTACCAGTGCTGCTATGAAAAAGACAAATGAATTAATTTCCAAAAAGAAATTACGAGATTATAGTATGATGTGGAAAGGCGACATGTACATAGAGGTAGTTTTAAGTTTAGGATTATACTTTCACATCCTAGGTTTGTTATGTAAAGTTCAGGTGGTAATATTGCACATTAATTGAATACATGCAAATAGTTTCTATTTGAACTTCATTAGTTGGATGGATGTAGAATAATGACATAAAATTATTGGGATTAGGAAAAGCTTCATAGAGATAGTGAAATGTGGTTGTTGAAATATGAAGTGAGACAACTTGGCAGTTTTTCTTGTGTGGCTCATGGATTCAGTTTACAACCTTACCACAGCCTTGCCCCTTTATTTATAAGGTATTTCAGTTCAAAATATTAGCTTAGAAACCTACATAATACTAATTTCCCAGATCATTGTGTAGATTAAATCAATATAATCCACAAGAACAGAAAATACAAATGATCAAATAAACTAGTATTTAATGTGTCAGTTTCCACTGAAACAGATGGGATAATGGGGTGATCTTAAAAGTCCGCTAAAACATTAACTTCTAGATCAGCCTGCACTCTGAAGGATATGTACTTGGAAGAAAAATGTTGATTAGCTACTCGAATAATGGGGAAGAGCCCCCAAGGTGCAGGCTCCCTCAGCTGCTTTCTGAGAATGGGCCAAGTTTCTTGCAAGGCTTTTGTTGAGCTGGTTGCATGCAAGTGTGCAGTCAAAACTAAAAATTGTGGTTGATCCAAGAAAAGATGCTGGTACTCTCTATCTTCCTCTCATGAAGAACTTGCAGCATGAAGTAGTACCAACTCTGAGCCTCCAGGTATGTGTGCACATATGTCAACACAGTTCTGAGACATTTAGAGAAGAGTGAAACATTATAATTGTTTATAGGGAACCTACAGTCTAGTTGGGGAAATAATGATCTGTAAGTTGAATTATATAGAAAAATAAGCAAGGGAAGTTTCCTGTTGCTGTGGGTTTGAAGGAAAGAAGAGCTCATAGGAAGTAGGAGATAAAGTGGTTGCTGATGGGGCGCCTGGGTGGCTCAGTGGGTTAAAGCCTCTGCCTTTGACTTGGGTCATGATCCCAGGGTCCTGGGATTGAGCCCCAGGGCTCTCTGCTCAGCAGGGAGCTGCTTCCCTTCCTCTCTCTCTGCCTGCCTCTCTGTCTACTTTTAATCTCTGTCAAATAAATAAATAAAATCTTTAAAAAAACTTTAAAAAAAAAGTGGTTGCTGATACAGTGTTTTAACTGAGTGAGCTTTAAAGCATTGATAGGTTTGTAGTCCACAGGGAAGACCAATATTTAAGAAGGAAGAGCACAGCATCAGAACAGAAAAAAGACGGGAAAGCCTGGGGGTGCAAAAGCCTGTCCTCTTGCAATGAGTAGCAAGACTCTAAGCCCGTGGTCCTGGCTTCCTGCTTCCATCTTGAGCCCCATGCCTAGCATGCTCCTGCCTAATAATTGGGGGCAGATATTGGCAGGTTGGTTGCTGCTGGCCATGGTTCTTAAGCATGGGGGTTCTGCCTTCCTGGAGCAGTGTGGCTGGCAGCCTCTTGATGACCTGTATGATACAATCCGAACTCCTTTACGTATTATAAATGTGATTTTTTCCGCCCGCATTCTGGTCTCTCCCTTCCTCCCTGACTTAATTTCATACCAGCATCCCTCAACTTTTATCTGTAGTTTATGTGTAAGGCTGAGTTACTTTTTACTGTTCTGAAGTATACTTTCATGGTTTTTTGTTTTTGTTTTTTTGCCTTGTTCCATATAGTGACTTCTTTATATATGCTATTTTCTCTACTTAAAGAGAAAGGGGTCTTTCTTTGCGTGGTAAACTTCTAATCTTCCTTCAGAACCCTTCTTGAGTATTATCCTGGAAAAGAGTTCTTTAACCATCACCACAGACTCATCTCTAGACAGGGCTTTTCAGTTACTTCTCATTCACTAATCACACTGGATATATTTATTTGTCCTGGCAGAAAATCACTTAGACTGATTTTCTTATTTCTAATACATAGCATGATGTATGTCGTTCAAAAAATATGAATTAAGAACCCATTTCTGGAGTGAAGCTGCTGCTCCAGCTACATGATTTGATGTTAGTCTCTGGGTGTCTACACACCCTTCATGCTGTTGTCGGTTGTCTCCTCCCCACAGTTAGCAGTCCGAGCCTTCGCTTCTCAGTCTCCTGAGAGTAGAGCCCCCTGTTGAACCTTACTTACTACCTACTCGCTCAAGGCCTAACATTCTGCTTAGTGTTTACCAGCTCCCCTCTGTCTGGGAGGTAGACTTCTTTGCTGCCTTGGTGAGAGGAGTCCTTGCTCTAGACCTCTGCACATAGCCGTGGTTTCTTCTTAGGAAACACTGTTTGTGCCCATCTTGTCAGATAGGTCGTCTTTAAGAACAGTAACAGTCTAAGTCAGTGTCAGCAAATTGGGTGCACTCCTTTGCTCTGTCTTTCAGACTCTGATTTATTGGCCACCTCTGGAATTACCAGAGTTCCCCCAGTTGTGGCTCTAGTAGTTGCCTGCCTCCTTTTTCTTTGACAGCTCCAATTCCTGGAGAATGTTCAGGTAGTTTCAGTAATCTGGTCTCCAAGGAAGCGAATGAAAAATGAAGGCTGGAAAGATCAGTGGGAACAAGATTCTGGAGGACTTTCCATTGAGGGGTACACAAGAGTTTGTACCTGAAGAATTAGCAAAACATCATCCTTAGGTTCCTCTGCCTTCACCCAGTCCATTTGTCTATCTCTACGTTCACTTTTGCATCCCAGCCTCCCAGGTCCCTCATCTCTTTGCTCTTCCATTGTCCTTAATAGATCCCAAATGTGGCTCACATGCCAGTCCCCTCTGTCTTCTCTGATTCTGGGTAGCTTTAAGTTACTGGAGAAGGTCATGTGACCCTTGTGACTAGATCTACAAAGTGAGGACTATTAATCCAATCTCCGGAGGGGCTTACTGCTCAGCAGGAACAGTGTTACTGTCCCACTTTGTAGAACTGTACTCCTGCCCTGCTTCCCATCCCTGCACAGTAGAACTGCCTTCTGCCTCTTTTCCTTCTTCCTGAAACCATCTCTTCCACTTGTCCAGAACACTGCTTAATCAGGGAATGCAAGTTGTGTTTTAGTATAATTTAAATTTGAAAGGTGTTTTTTACTCCGTACCTGGGGTCCTGCTGAAACTACCACTGACTCGTGTGCATCTTTCTTCTCAGCTGTTTGCTTTCTAGGTACCTTATATCTCTGCTTTTTTTCGTGATGAACTTTCTAATGAATAGACTACATCTGTGCTGTACCTTTTCTTGGTGTCAGGAGTACAGTGAATACTTGTTAAATGCTGATTTCCTTGCAGCCTGGTCTCTGCTCTACTGAAAGTATCATTTAAATTGTCAGATTTTTCCTTTTTTGGCTTTGGCTTGTGTTTACTCTGAAAAACCTGAGCATTTTGTTTGTCTTCAGTATTTCATACTTTGGTGGACTGTAAAAAAACATATACTTTGGAATCAGGCACACTTGGATTTAAATATTAGGCAAGGATATCTCCTAACACTCTTAACTGTTTTTAAATATAGACCTCACCTCTCTTTCTAGAATGTTTAGAGCTGGGATCAAATCTGTTTGGGTAATCAGTAAATTTTTGTTGAATGAGTGATTCAGTATGAACAGAGGTGGTTAATATGTAAGCAGATGACAGGTTTGAGAATTAGGAGAAAGGGTGGAGACCTCATGGTAACTGAAGTCAGAGTAGGGAGATATCCCTGGTAAAATACAGAGTGGGGGAAGACCTGAACAACAGCAGTCAGTATTAAGAAGATAAGTCCACAAAGATGCTGGAGAAGTTGCAGTTAGTGCAAAGAACTTAGCCAAGAAAGGAGGAGGAAGTTGCAAAGATGGCGGAGGAGTAGGGGACCCTATTTCATCTGTTCCCCAAATTGAGCTGGATAGCTACCAGACCATTCTGAACACCCATGAAATCAGCCTGTGATGTAAGAAGATACAGCTGGATCTCTACAAATAGAATACCTCTGGTGATTGGTTTCAAGGTATGAAGTGGGGAGCTGTGTTTCTGCAGGCAGATATCAGGAGATAAACAGAAGGGGGAGGGAGCCTCCGAGATCTTGCAATGCCGGAAGGCAAAAGCCTCCCCCACTGGGGACTGGACACAGACTCACAGACCAGTAGCGGTGGGGAAAGGACTTTAGGGAAATCCCCCCAAAGGACTTTAGGGCACTGCATGTGAACTGGGGGTGGTTGGCGGTTTTAAAATCACAAAGGGTAGAGATGTGCCTGGACCTGGAAGTGAGGGCTGGGAGTGCTGTTGTGGGAAGCACAACCCAGGACTGCAGTTTTTAGAAGCACAGACAAAAACGGGACAGTGTGGCCTGGAGAGCTCATTGAAGAACAGACTACAGTGTCTGTTCTGAGACAGAGGTTTGGATGTGGTCACTTCTGCTCTGACTCTCGGAAGAGACTTGGAAAGCTGCCAGGAAAAGTCACCAGAGAACAAAAGCTCCAAAAAACCGGTTTTCACTGAGCCCATTCCCTCTGCCCCCAGAGGGAAGGGCAACTCTGCCTAAACAGAGTTGCCTGAGTAACAGTGTGGCAGTCCCTCCCCCAGAAGACAGGATGGAAGAACAAGGGGCCAACAACCCCAAGGTCTGTATAAAACAGGTGCATCTTGCTTGGGTTGTGGTCAATAACTCGACTCCATACATTTCCCTCAACCACCCCTCGACAGAATGACTAAGAGGAGGAACCCCCAACACAGGGAAGATTCAGAGATTGTGACCTCTGCCACAAAACTAATAGACATAGATATAAGCAAGATTTGGGGAATAGACTTCAGGGTAACAGTTATGCAGACAACAGCTAGGATAGAGAAAACCATTAATGACAACATAGATTCTCTAAAGGCAGAAATGAGAGCTGATTTGGCAGAACTTAAAAGTTCTATCAATGAGATCCAATCTAACCTAGATACTTTAACAGCTGGGTAAACGAGTCGGAAGATCGAGTTAGTGATCTAGGAGACAAACTGATAGAAAAGAAGAAACAGGAGGAGGCCTGGAAAAAACAGCTTAAAATCCATGAAAACAGCATTAGAGAAATAAATGATGCCATGAAACCTTCCAGTGTCAGAATTATTGGGCTCCCTGAGTGGGTGGAGAAGGAGAGGGATCTAGAAGATCTATTTGAGCAGATCTTCGCTGATGACGTCCCTAATCTGGGAAATGAAACAGGCATGTGTATCCTAGAGGCAGAGAGGACTCCTTCCAAGATCAAAGAGACCAGACCAACACCCCGGCATGTAGTAGTAAAACTCACAAAACTTAGAACCAAGGAAACCATCTTAAGGGCAGTTAGGGGGCAAGAGAGTCCTTACATACAGATGGAAGAACATCAGATTAACATCAGATCTGTCCACCGAGACCTAGCAAGCCAGAAAAGGCTGGCAAGACATATCAGGGTACTAAATGAGAATAACATGCAGCCAAGAATACTTTATCCAGCAAGGCTGTTGTTTAGAGTGGATGGAGAGAGAAAGAGCTTCCATGACCAGCAGAAACTGAAATAATGTGTGACTAAGCTGGCCCTGCAAGAAATATGAAGGCGGGTTCTATAAAAACAGAAAAATGCCAAGAGTGATAGAGAATAGAAATTTAAAGAGACCATCTATAGAAACAAGGGTTTCACAGGCAACATGACAATAATCTCATTCAATAATCACTCTCAACGTAAATGGCTTAAATGCTACCATAAAACGGGCACAGGGTTGCAGATTGGACAAAAAGACAGGACCCATCCATATACTGTCTATATGAGACTCATCTTGAACATAAAGATACATCCAGACTAAAAGTGAAGGGTTAGAGAACCAACTTTCATGCCAACAGACCTCAAAAGAAACCTGGGGTAGCAATTTTCATATCAGACAAATTAGATTTTGAGCTAAAGCCTGTAGTTAGAGATATAGAAGGACACTATATCATTCTTAAAGGCTCTGTCCATCAAGAAGATCTAAGGATTGTTTATGTCTCCAACATGGGAGCAGCCAACTACATAAGCCAACTGTTAAAACCAAAATAAAGGGACATGTTGATAATAATACATTAATCGTAGGAGACCTCAACACTCTACTCTCAGCAATAGACAGGTCATCTAAGCAGAAAATCAACAAAGAAACAAGACCTTTGACGCACTGGACCAGGTGGACCTCATAGATAGATACAGAACATTCTACCCTAAAACAATACTCATTCTTCTTGAGCACACATGGAACTTTCCATGTGCTCATGGACCACATACTGGGTCACAAATCAGGTCTCAACCAGTACCAAAAGATTGAGATTATTCTCTGCATATTCTCAGACCACAGTGCTTTGAAACTGGAACTCAGTCACAAGAAAGAGTTTAGAAGAAATTCAAACACTGGGCGGGGGGGCATCTGGGTGGCTCAGTTGGTTAAGCGGCTACCTTTACCTCAGGTCATGTTCCCAGGGTCCTGGGATCGAGGACCCCTCGAGCCCCAATTGGGCTTCCTGTTCAGCGGAGAGCCTGCTTCTCCCTCTCCCTCTTCTTGCCACTCTGCCTACTTGTGCTCTCTATCTCTTTATTTATTGTAGAATAAATAATCTTTTTAAAAAATTCAGAACTTAGAAGCTAAAGACCATCCTTCTTCTCAGGGTCAACCAGGAAATCAAAGAAGAACTTAAACAGAAACCAATGAGAATAAAAACACATTGCTCCAAAACCTGTGGGATACAGCAAAAGTGGTTCTAAGGGGGAAATACATAGCCATCCAAGCCTCACTCAAAAAAATGGAAAAACCCAGAATACGCTATCTTTATACATTCAACAACTGGAGAATCAACAACAAATTAAACCTAACACATGCATGAGAAGGGATATAAGAGCAGAGATCAATGAATTAGAAACCAGAAATATAGTAGAACACATCAATGAAACTAGAAGCTGCTTCTTTGAAAGAATAAGATTGATAAACCACTGGCCAGACTTACCAAAAGAAAAGAGAAAGGACCTAAATTAATGAAATAATGAAATGGGAGAGATCACGACTAATACCAAGGAAATGGAACAATTATCAGAAATTATTATCAACAACTATATGCCAGTAAATTAACCTGGAAGAAATGGATGCATTCCTGGAAATCTATAAACTACCAAGACTGAAACAAGAAATTGATAACCTGAATAGACCAATAACCAGTAACGAGATTGAAGCAGTGATCAAAAACTTCCCAAAAAACAAGAGTCCAGTACCTGATGGATTTCCTGAGGAATTCCACCAAACATTCAAAGAAGAAATTATTTCTTCTGCCTTTTCTCTTGAAGCTGTTTCAAAAAATAGAAACAGAAGGAAAACTTCCAGACTCATTCTGTGAGGCCAGCATTACCTTGATCCCAAACCAGGCAAAGACCCCATCAAAAAGGAGAATTTCAGACCAATGTCCTTGATGAATATGGATGCCAAAATTCTCAACAAGATCCTAGCTAATAGGCTCCAACAATTCAGTAAAGGGATTATCCACCACGACCAAGTGGGATTCATCCCTGCAATGCATATCAATCGGTGTGATAGAACACATAAGAGGAGAGTGAAGAACCATATGGCTCTCTCAATGCAGAAAAAATATTTGACAAAATACTTCATCCGTTCCTGATTAAAACTCTTCAGAGTATAGAGATAGAGGGAATATTCCTCAATTTCATAAAATCCATCTGAAAACCCCCCAGCAAATAACATTCTCAATGGGGAAAAGCTGAGAGCCTTTCCCTTAAGATCAGGAACTCAGCAAGTATGCCCACTCTCGCCACTATTATTCAACATAGTACTAGAAGTCCTAGCAACAGCAATTAGCAGTAAGAAATAAAAGGTATTCAGATTGGCAAAGAAGAAGTTAAACTCTCTCTTCACAGATAACATGATACTTTATGTGGAAAACCCAAAGGAGTCCACGCCAGATTACAAGAACTCATACAGCAGTTTGGTAATGTGGCAGGATATAAAATCCATGCACAGAAATCAGTTGCTTTCTTATACACTAACAATGTAACTATCAAAAGAGAAATTAGAGAATCGATTCCATTTACAATAGCACCAAAAATTAAAAGATACCTTGGAATAAACCTAACCAAAGAGGTAAAGAGTCTATACTCTAGGGACTACAGAACATTCATGAAAGAAATTGAAGAAGACACAAAAAGATGAAAAAACATCCCATGTTCATGGATCAGAAGAATAAACATTGTTAAAATATCTATGCTTCCTAGAGCAATCTACACTTTGAATAACATACCTGTCAAAATACCAATGGCATTTTTCAAGTGCTGGAACAGATAATCCAAACAGATAATTTTCACATTAACAGATAATTTTCCAAAGTGCTAGAACAGAAAATCCTAAAAATCAAAAGACGCCCCAAATTGACAAGGAAATGTTGAAAAAGAAAAAGCTGGGGCCATCACATTGCCCGATTTCAAGCTATATTACAAAGCTGTGATCACCAACATAGCATGGTACTGGCACAAAAACAGACACATAGATCAATGGAACAGAATAGAGAGCCCAGATATGGATCCTCAATTCTATGGTCAACTAATCTTCAACAAAGCAGGAAAAAATATCCAGTGGTAAAATATAGTCTCTTCAATAAATGGTGCTGGGAAAATTGGACACCTATATACAGAAGAATGAAATTTGACAGTTCTCTTACACCATACACAAAGATGAACTCAAAATGGTTGAAAGTCCTCAATGTGAGACAGGAATCCATCAAAATCCTAGAGGAGAATATAGGCAGTAACCTCTTTGACAACGGCCACAGCAACCTCTTTCAAGATATGTCTCCAAAGACAAGGGAAACGAAAGCAAAAATGAACTTTTGGGACTTCATCAAGATAAAAAGCTTCTGAACAGCAAAGGAAACAGTCAGCAAAACGAAGAGGCAACCCACGGAATGGGAGAAGATATTTGCAGATGACACTGCAGAAAAAGGGCTGATATCCAAGATCTATAAAGAACTTCTTAAATTTAGCACTCAAAAAACAAATAAGCCAGTCAAGAAATGGGCAGAAGACATGAACAGACATTTCTTTAAAGAAGACATACAAGTGGCTAACAGACACTTGGAAAAAGTTCATCATTAGCCATCAGGGAAATTCAAATCAAAAGCACACTGACATACCACATTACACCACTTAGAATGGCAACAATTGACAAGGCAAGAAACAACAAATGTTGGAGAGGTTGTAAAGAATGGGTAACCCTCTTAACACTGTTGGTGGGAATGTAAGTTGGTACAGCCACTTTGGAAAACAGTGTGGAGGTTCCTCAAAAAAATTAAAAATAGAGCTGTCCTATGACCCAGCAATTGCACTACTGGGTATTTACCACAAAGATAAGATGTAGTGAAAAGAAGGGCCATATGCACCCCAGTGTTCATAGCAATGTCCACAATAGCCAAACTGTGGAAAGAGCTGAGATGCCCTTCAGCAGACAAATGGATAAAGATGTGCTCCGTATATACAATGGAATATTACTCAGCCATCAGAAAGGATGACTACCCAACTTTTGCATCAACATGGATGGGACTGGAGGAGATTATGTTAAGTGAAATAAGTGAAACAGAAAGTCAATTACGGTTTCACTTGTTTGTGGAACATAAGGAATAGCATGGAGGACATTAGGAAAAGGAAGGGAAAAATGAAGGGGGGGTGAAATCGGAGTGGGGGATGAACCATAAGAGACTATGGACTCTAGGAAACAAACAGGGTTTTAGAGGGGAGGAGGGTGAGGGGATGGGTTGGCCCAATGATGGGTATTATTACAGAGGGCATGTACTGCATGGAGCACTGGGTGTTATACGCAAACAATGAATCTTGGAACACTACATCAAAAACTAATGACATACTGTATGGTGACTAACATAAGTAAAAAAAATAAAGAACTGAGCCAGGGAAGAAGAATTTTAAGGAGGGAGAGAAGATAGGAAGGAAGGAAGGTGGGAGGGAAGGAAGGGTCAGCAAAGCCAGATAATATAGAAAGGTCATAAATGATAAGGATGGAAAAGTATCCTTGGACTTTTGGCGGCTTGGAAACTGGCTGCTTTAGTGAATAGTTTTATTGGTGAGGTAGGTCTGTGTTCCCTAGGGCTGCCCTAACAAATTACCACAAATTCAGGTGCTTAAAATGATAGAACTTCACTGTCTTATAGTTCTGGAAGCTGGAATTCTGAAATTGGGGTATCAGCAGGGCCATACTCTCTGCCTGAAGATGCTGGCTGGGGAAAGATGATCTTTCCTTGCCTTTTCCTAACTTCTGGCAGTTTTGATCTTCAGAGTTCCTTTGCAACATTCCCTCTTGAACGTAGTGCCCTTCCTGTGTCTGTCTGTGTCCAGACTGTCCTCTTTTTATAAGGACACCAGTCATTGGATTAGAGTCCACCTTAATCCAGTATGACCTCATTTTAACTTAATGACATCTGCTAAAACATTGTTTCCAATTAAGATTATATTCATTGGTACCAGAAATTAGGACTTAAACATATCTCTTTGGAAGGGATCCAACCCATAGCAGTGCATTCAGACTTCGAATAGGAGGCAAAGTAAAATGTCAGTTATGGAGAATAGAAGAAATTTCTCTATAAAAGAAAGGAAAAGCGAGCAAGAAGATGGTAGCTATTAGGGAACACTGGTGTAAAGAGTTTTTTGTGGTATTTTGTTGCTGCTATTGTTAGTATTTGTGATGATTTGTTAAAGTGTAAAACCTAGGCTGCACTGTAAAGCTATTTTACTGGTTATAATTTGCAAAAGAGGCAAAATTATACCTGTCTTGCAAATGTAAAATGAACATATATCAAAGATTTTATTCAGTTAATTCATTAATGAGGGAACCAGTAAGATGTTAAATCCTGTCCAGAGAATATTTGAGAAACTAGGAGTTTATCATCTTAGGATATGATTGCTAGAATAGATGGCTGAAGCTGGTTGATGGGCCAATAGGGTCATAAACAGTAACCTTTGGGATTATCTTTTCAACTGTACAAAAGTGATCTGCCTTTCTACCAGACAACAAGCTAAATGTTATCATGTAACTAAAACTGGGACCCTTAAGCAGCGATAAATGGCAAGTCCAACTAAGTACTTTGCTCTATAATCCTTGGGCAGCTTCTGGCTTCTGTGACATTTAAAAGATGTGCTGCTCACCTTTTTTTTTTTTTTAAACCAATTTCCAAGTGTAAGATAATTTTTCTGACCTGTATATTAGAATCTGTCGAGATAGAGAGGGGGACCTGAGAACCTTTAATTAGCCCTTAGGTGATTCTAATGTTGACAAAATCTGAGAACCACTGAAAGAGAATACTGAGTGGCTTTGAGTGCCCATCTGAGACTGGAACCCATGTTCCAGTCCAATGACACCTCTCCCCCTTGGACTTTGTGATTTATTTTTTTTTATTTTTATTTTTTTTAACCTCAGTAGTGCTCAGCTCCTTGGCCAAGAGAGCTTGGCCAATGGATCATATGATCCAGGGTTGAGGGTTTGACAAGCAGAAACTCAGGAAGGACAAGGTGGCGAGGAAGTAAAGGTGTCAGGAAGAGGTAGTTAATACTGGACGTGAGGTCCAGTCTGGGCAGGGAAAGACATGAGGCCAGGACAAGATTAGCAGATGGGGAGAAAAGAAGTCAAATTCGCAGAAAGTATGTGGGTGTAAGACCCTTGAAAGGTCAGGAGACTGACCAGCAGATTGAGACTTTAAAGTTTTTGAGTTTTCACAAGTGGATAGAAGTGTTTCAAACAATGGCAAAAATAAATAAATAAATAAATAAACTCCAGATTGTGCTTCTGAGAGAGTTACTGAAAGTAGAGGTCATCAGGGAAAAGATAAGTGAGAATTACTTTCTTACAGATTTGTACTTTTCACAAGACAGTGCACTTGAAACCTTAAAGCTGGGGCGCCTGAGTGGCTCAGTGGGTTAAAGCCTCTGCCTTCCGCTCAGGTCATGATCTCAGGGTCCTGGGATCAAGCCCCACATCGGGCTCTCTGCTCAGCAGGGAGCCTGCTTCCTCCTCTCTCTCTCTCTGCCTGCCTCTCTGCCTACTTGTGATCTCTGTCTGTCAAATAAATAAATAAAATCTTAAAAAAAAAAAAAAAGAAACCTTAAAGCTAATGTAAATTTCCACTGGACCATTGTTCCATTACTTTAGGTTGTGGCCAGATGCCCTGTATCTACATATGATGGGCAGAAGCCTTTCTGGTCTTTTAGGACTGTAGTAGTATCCTCAAACAAAGAGAGTTTATTGAGCACGTTATTACAGGTTAGGCACTCAGTACTAGGTGTTTTCATATAATATCTCATTTAATTTTTACCATATGTGTTTGAGTTGTTAGTATCCCTATTTTACAAAGCTGGGGTTTAGCAGCGATAACTTCCTGAGGGTAACAGTGAATATAGGGCATTTAAATTCATTCTGTGACTCCAGAGCTCACTTGCTTAACCACTATGTTCTAAGTAGAGTGTGTGTTTGGTGGGGGTTAAAGAGGATTCATACATCTCACATTCCTTCGTGTAATTCAATTTTGTAAATTACCACACACGCAGACAATAGTTTGAGCTTAAAAAAGAATGAAGCTGGGAACTATTTCTTTTTCTAAAAATTGCCACAGTGACCTTCTTTAGGCTTTCAGAGCATATCAATCTTAGGGAGTATTTTTTAAAAATGAGCAAATTAAAGTAGTACTTTGAATTATTTGAGATTTGTAGTGATGCAATTTTAAAAAACCTTATAGGACTGATAATAGTACCTCAGTCCAAAAATTCACAGTGCTAAACACTGCACTAAAAATCTTCATTGTAGCCAGATGAAATAAGATATATTAATTAATTCTTGCAAGTTAATCCTTTGAGTATTTGTCTATTCTAAATGCCTTTTTTTTTTTTTTTTGGTTATTATAAGATCTCACAGATACATTATAAGATGTGACAGAAATGACACTTATTTAGAGGAAGTACAGTCAGACTCACCGGTTGACAATGATAAAAAAAAGTCCTTGAAAGCTCACTGGAAAAATAGAAACTGTTCTTAGTTTATAATGTTTGTAATTAAAGTTACATTACTCTACATTTGTGGCATATTTATGCAAGTTTCTGCATTTGTGTTTGGTACTGTTAAAGTATTTTTAGAAGTCACGCAGTATTTATATTAATACAAGTCGAGCATTAAGATGATTTATATTACATATTAGTAATGTGACTAAAATATGGGGGTGGCTGCAGTGTCACAGGTAATCAGTGTCACGAGCATGTATTTGTTAAAAAAACAGCAAACACTTGATCTGAAGTTTAGAGCAGCTTAAAATAAGAATATGTTCTTTGTTGTATTAATTCATTGTTATTTAAATGTTTAATGTTCTGTTTTCTCTAGGGATAAGTAGTTTAAAAAAATATCTTTTTTCCTGGAAAGATACCAAAATTTGTATCTGGCTTAACACATCTGACCTTAGCCTCTTTAGAGGAAGTGAACACATGTTCTATGAGTAATCCCCTAGATAATCAGCAGCCAAACAAAGGAGCAGTAAGATCAAATTCCAGGGTTCCTTCTCCACTGAAATAAAACTGAAATTCAAAAATTGCATTAACAGGCTTCTGTCCTTTATGGTCAGTTCAGCTGTGGTGGAGACCATCTAGAGGGGCGGAGGAGGAGAAGCTGACAGTGATGGTGGTGTTGATGGAGGTGGAGAAGGAGAAACATTGGGTGATGTTGGAGCTACTGGTGAGGGCACATGGATTGGTACTCGGATAACCATTTTGAAAGTTATTTTTCCTGTCATAGTTATGCTGTCTTTGTCAATTCTGCCATGTGAAAATGAGTAACAGTAGGTGGTGTTGCCTGGTCACCAGTCATTATTTTTTCCAGCATACAAAACTAAGCAGAAAATTTGGAGACTTACTCCTGACCCTGTTAGCACCCTTTTTCAAACCCTACTTTTAAGGGGTGTTGACCCAGAAAAAATATTACTCAAGGGCTGTAGACTAATAAAAAAGATCTTTTCTTTTCTTTAACTTCCATTTACTTGTTTTAGAAATTGGGACGTGGGGGGCGCCTGGGTGGCTCAGTGGGTTAAAGCCTCTGCCTTCAGCTCAGGTCATGATCCCAGGGTCCTGGGATCCAGCCCCGCATCGGGCTCTCTGCTCGGCGGGGAGCTTGCTTCCTCCTCTCTCTCTACTTGCTTCTCTGCCTACTTGTGATCTCCGTCTGTCAAATAAATAAATAAAAAATCTTAAAAAAAAAAAAAATTGGGACGTGGGACTCAAACTCTCTAGTATAACTGCTGACCGTAGGAGGAAAGTATTCCTTGGGTTGTACCTGCAGTGGACAGAATAGCATCATCCTTCGGGCCAAAGGAAGCTCAGCTGAGAACTCACTCAGATCTTCTGTCTGAGATGTCCTGGACTTTGCTCTAGGTCAGCCTTCTCAACTTCGGTTCTGTTGACGTTTAACATCAGCCATTCTTTATTCTGGGGGACTGTCCTGTGCACAGTGTAGGATGTTTAGCAGCATTCCTGGCTTCCACCCACCAGGTGCCAGCTCACCCCCTCAGTTGTGACAACCAACCCAAAATATCTCCAGACATTGTCAAGTAGGAGGTAAAATTGCTCCTGTGGGAGCTTCCACATCTCCCCCATTTGAGCATCACTGTTTAAGTGTATTAGGTGATTAACTGATAAAGACTTTTCCAGATTTTACTTTTACTTTTAAATACTTTGTCATTTTAAGTATTGGTACAGAATAGGATTTGCTTTAAAGAATTGAAAAACTGGAAGCACATTTTCTAACTTAAGGGTAAAAGTGAGCTCAAGGTCTTCTTAGAGAATTCAACATTATGATCTTAGGATGCCTAGTATAGTGTTTACCAGAGTGCTGGTGGGGACCCTTTAGTGGGTTGGGATCATACATGCAGGAGTGTATAGGATCACAGTGTAAAATGTATTTCTTACTTTGGAATAACTGAGAAAAACATTTGAAAACTGCTGGCCTAGTGATAATGTATAAGCCCAGCCTCCCCTTTCAAACTGGGATATTTTAAACATATTCTCCAAAGGGTAGGTGTTTATCCAGGCCAGCTAATCTATTTGTCTTGTCAGGTTAAACTTCTCGAATAGTCTTGCAAGTATGAAACATTCAAAGTTGTTCATTGCTGTAGTAGATTTGAGACTTTCTTTTAACTTTGGTTTCTGGTGCATATCATCTTTTTTGCTAGGGGAGGAAGCTCTGAGCTCCATCACATATTTTAGAACATTCTTGGCACGTTACTTGTGGACTGTTCATGCCCTCCCCCTCACAAGACACTGAAAAAAGAGCTCCATTTTAATTATTTTCTTCATCAGCATGCATGCAAAATGCTGACTGTTTTTCAGCAGTCAGTATTTATTTTGTTAACTTGTAGAAATTATACTTTATGGAGGAAAGGGCAAGAAACACTTTGTGTGTTTAATGACCATGAAACATAAATACGAGCATAAAGACATCTAAAAATTACTCCTAACACTGCTTGTACTTTTTTTGTAAAAATCATTTTAAAATGGCAACCTTAAGTTAAATAGTAGTCTGTGGGGAATACATTAGATGGGACAGTCTGCCATTACGAAGTCATGAATTCAGCTGTTAATAGGAAATTTCTGGCTTCCTAAAATCTGTTGCACTTCCAGCCACTTAAAAAGCTGCTTTAGTTTCTATTGACTAAAGAAAATACATTTATATTTTGAGTTATTTGTTCAGTGGCTACTTTTCAAAGATTTAAACACTCTAGAAAGCAGTTCCATCTTTTCAATAGTGAGAGAACGTTTCAGACTAGTTTCATAATGTTAGAAACTTTGTCTTGGGGGATAGTTTTTTTCTCTAAGGAAAAATTTTAATATTATTCAAAAGTTATTTATATTACAGTTTATTTTCATAGTGAAGGTTTTTATATCCCTGTTTTTCTAATTTAGATGATATTCAGTAGAGGTATTCAAGGTATTTTCATTATAGTTTTGGGGAAAATTTGAATTTTTTTTCTTCTGACTTGTATAACGTTTAAGTTCTATATTTGCAGGAGATCAGTGGGTGTATCACAAAAATTCACATGTTTATTTCATGGTGCCTTTATATATTATTGAGCGACTGTGCCTAGTTTTTGTGTATAGTATGAAAGCGGGTGTGGAGATAGCTAAAGTTCATTGTTGCTCCAAAGCTGAACCTTATAGATGTTTGTTTAGGAAACCAGATTGCTAATTGACCTTTAAAAGTGGGCCAACAATACTAATAGGGATTTGAGAATAAAATGTCTTGACCAGGAAAGGATATGAAGTGTTGTCATCATAATGTAGGTAAATAGTTTTTCCTTTATTGAAGTGAGTTTTGAGTAGTTTGAAATTACTTTTTCATTGGTTCATATTCAGTTCCTTATACATCTAGTTAACTATTTTGCAACTACTTGCTAAATACTATATTAACTTCTTATTCGCAGGCTTTTAAAGCTTTCATTCATCTGTTCTAGTAAATGGTATCAGCACTGCATTATTCTTAATAATAATAATAATATAGTAGAAAAATCCTTTTACAGCTGTATCCAAATTGACTTTAAAACTCAGCACTGTCACTTTTTGATAGAGGTTTTTTGTGCTAAGTACTGAACTATTCCAAAGGTGATTATAAATGGCTATTTTGAAGGAAAAAAAATACTATCATTTTAGTACAATGTCTTCTTCCTTTTACAAAGAGATTCATTTGAATCCCATTGTTAAGGAATGCTACATGGTACAGTTGGAGCAGCAGCTGAAACTTCTCAACATTCCATGCCTCTTCTAGGTGCTCAAACACCAAATTTTATGATAAAAGGAGGATGCAAATAATACTATATTAAGTTCCCTGAGTTCCCACAGTGAAGGAATTCTGGAACAGATAATGTTGCTACCAAGATATGAAGGTTATTTTTCCTAATCTCTACTAAGTCATTAAACTATTATTTTTTTCTCACCATTCATTCTGTAGGGAAAAAGTGAGGCTTTTGGAGAGGGACAACTAAAAAGTCAAATTTCAATAGAATATAAAATTAAATTTTATTAAAAGTAGCTTAATGCCTTCAAGACTGAATGCCTTGAAATACTATAATATGGTCAGTAATCTGCATCTGTTTTTAGATATTCTACTCACAGATTTTAGAAGGGTTTGTGATGAACGGATGAAGCTGATCACATACTTTTATTTGTATAGTTTACATTTACTTTGAACAATTACTACGACTTGATATTCTTTTAAAGATTAGATTTATTATGTATATAAAGTTGTTGCTAAGCTATGTTTACTTCTGTTTATTGAAATTAGAAAGCTCTTTGAACTCATAAGGGTAATCATTGATTATTTGCACCTTACCTGGCTGCTTTTGGTTCCTGTGAGCAGATACACTAAGAACTCTGCCATCCCTTTTATCGTGTGCAAGGAAAGTGTTGGTGGGATAAAACAGCTGTCATGCATATTTTAAAATTTTCACCAAAAATATCCTGATTGTTTCTAATGTTAAAGATGTAATTATAATTTATTCTTTTAATTTTTTTTTAAGGTGATGGATGTGGACATACTGTACTAGGCCCTGAAAGTGGAACCCTCACGTCCATAAACTACCCACAGACCTATCCCAACAGCACCGTTTGCGAATGGGAGATCCGTGTAAAGATGGGGGAGAGAGTGCGCATCAAATTTGGTGACTTTGACATTGAAGATTCTGACTCTTGTCACTTTAATTACTTGAGAATTTTTAATGGCATTGGAGTTAGCAGAACTGAAATAGGTAGGAAATTTTCTTGTAAATGTACATGTAATACATCACTGTCCTGAGTTTTAAAACTGAAGCAATTTTTGATACTTACATTAAATAACTAGACTATCTAGAATGATATGTAGAAATCTATTTATGTGGATTATGTGTGGAAATCTCAAATTTGAATCTTTTGGGAAGAGGAGATTCTTATCTGTTTATTTACTCTCCAAATAAGCTTGTTGGTACTTTTGCGACAGGATGCCACTCCACTGTTTCTAAGGAGGAGGACGTTAAGTATCTCATTTCTTTGTTTTTTTTTTTCTAATCATTTTATTTCCAGTTACAGAATATAAGTATAATTCATGCATAGGAGACAGAATATCATGGTGATTAAGAGCATAGGTTTTGGGTCCAGAGTGCCTGGTATCAAATCCTCGCTCTGCTGTTAGCTTCTGTGTGGTTTTGGACAAGTTACTGGACCTGTCTTGTTCACTTGTAAGATAGGGAATGAACTAGCAACATGTAAAGTTCTTAGAACAGTCAGTAACACGTAATATGTGCTTACTACCACTAGCTGCTGCTGCTGTTCCTCTTAGCTAAGATCAGTGGTTCTCAATTATGGATGCATATTAGAGTCACCTGGAAAGATTTTAAATAATACTATACATTAACTAATACTATATCCCCATCCTAGAGCAGTTGAAACATAATTGATTAGGTGGGACCCACACCTCCGGATTTGGAGTTTAAAGGTTTTCTGAGAGAATCTGCTTTGTAGTCATGTTGAGAATCTGGCTTAGTCAGTCCCTTAGGCTTAAAGATGGAAAAATGTCTAAGACTGAGTGAACTAACATCATAAAATAAATCTTGAATACTCTGTGAGTTAATTTGGAAACATGGATATAAAATATCTTTTAGAATTATAATGGGAACCCAGTGTCTTTTCTCTAAGCGTGGTGTTCTTTGTCTGCTGGCCTCTTCTCCATATCAAGTCAAATTCTTCATCTCTTCTCCACTTTTTGGCCTCTTGCCTATGAGAGGCCAAATTCCTGGCCAGCTTCTCTGATGCTGATTGAGAACCTCTATTGTCTCTCAGTCAACTCTTAATTAACCTGGTAGCTTGATTACCATGTGTATATTGCTATGAACATATGGTCTCAGATAAGCTTTTAGGGACTCAGATTGCCTAAGGATCTAGAAACCACTGTAACACTAACAGAAGGCAACTGTAGTAAACACGTGATGCAGTAGGGAGTAAACAGTACCACCTAAGCAGTCTTGTAACAGCAGTGAAAAAAGGCAAGCCACAGTCCCATCAAGCCCTTAGCAGTTTACAAGAAATAAGGGAGCTAGAGAAACACATTTTATCAACCATAAAGACTCTGTAAATAGCGTTTTAAAAAGAGAAAGGGGAGAAGTAGAGGGAGGGAAGAGCTACATCTTCCAAAAATAATGTGTGGACCTTGTTTGGTCTTGATTCAAGCTGCAGGAAGACATGTTAAAATAATCCAGAAAATTTTAAGAGGAATCGGGAACTCAGTGGTAGCAGGAATGATTGTTCTTGGTCTGTTAATGTTACAATTATTTTTCTTTGAAGATTTTATTTATTTATTTGACAGAGAGAGATGGCAAGTAGGTAGAGAAGCAGGCAGAGGGAGAGAGAGAAGCAGGCTCCTTGCTAAGCAAGGAGCCTGAAGCAGGGCTCAATCCCAGGACCCTGAGATCATGACCTGAGCCAAAGGCAGACGTTTAACTGACTGAGCCACCCAGGCACCCTGTAATTATTTTTTTAAGATCTGATTTGTTAGAGACGTTCTGAAGTTCGAATCTAATATGCTATTGATATTCTTTTTTACTTTGCTTTTCTCCCACCTAATAAGGAAATCATTCCAACAACAGTGCATAGACGTAGCCCTTAATTCTTTTTTACAGCTGCGGAAAACTCCGTAGTGTGGAGGTACTGCAGTTTGTTTACCCACACGTCTGTGTACAGATGCTTCCAGTATCCTGCAGTTACAAACAGTGCTGCAACAAATAACTTCATGCAGGTGTATTTTTGTCTTCTTGGAGGTGTATCTTCAGAATAAATTCCTGAAATGCAGCTATTGGTTTGAAAGATAAATGCATATATAGCTTTGTTAGATATTACCGGAGTCCCTTCTACAAGAGTTGTGCCAGCTTGGATTTCCATTTAGCAATGCGTAAAAATGCCCGTTTCCCCACAGCCTTGCCAGCATGTGCATCATCATGCTTTGTTAAGTTTTGCCAGTTGATAGGTGGGAAATGGTATCTCAGTATACTTGTGATTTGCATTTCTGAGTATGAGTGATGCTGAACGTATTTTTTTGTATGTCAAAGGTTCATTTTTTTAAAATAACTTTTTGTGTCATTTGCTCATTTTTCTATCAGGTTTTTTTGGTCTTTTTTTTTTCCCTCTGGTACTAGGAATTCTGTTACTATCTTAATTTGAGATAGAAGAGGAGCACGAGCAGGGTGAGGGGCAGAAGAAGCAGACTCCCCACTGAGCAGGGAGCCCGATGTGGGGCTTGATCCCAAACCCCGTGACTCCGGGATCATGCCCTGAGCCAAAGGCAGACACTCAACTGACTGAGCCACCTGGGAGCCCCTGTGGAACTTGTCTATACAGTTTTGTTGCCATGAAGGTTTTTTCCAGTATAGCAAATTTATTACTCTTTTGCTTCTGGATTCTGAATCCTAATTGGAAAGCCTCTTGCTACATCCCAGTTAAATATAAATTTACCTATATTTTCTTCTAGTACATGTATGTGGTTTTTTTTTTTTTTTTTTAATTTAGATTCTTGGTCCATTTGGGGATATTCTTTTATATGATACAAAATGTAGATCTAATTGTATCTTTTCCAGATGACTAGTCACTTCTCCTAACACTGTGCATTTAAAGGTCTGCCTTTGCCTCAGTGATTTAAAATACTGACTTTATCATACACTGAAGTTCTGTACATACTTGATTTCTGGGTTTTCTGTTGTGTTCCACTTGTCAATATTTATATAATCAAAACATCACAAGTTAAATGATAGAGACATTATAATGTGTTTTAATGTGTCTCTCTCTTTAAGGTTGTTCATTTTTAGTGTTTCCTTGGTTATTCTCACCTGTTTATTGATCCATATGAAGTTTAGTTATCAACCTGTCCAACTTCATGAAAATGTTTGTTAATTTTTTAATTGTGATTTTTCATAAGTTGTCTTTTGATATGTTGAGTCATCCTGTTCAAGAACAAGAGCTGCTTTTTTTCTATTTGTTCAAATCTAATTTTGTTGTTTTCAAGAGTGTTTTGAACTTTCTCATGTAGATTTTACACTTTTTTTTTGTTGTTGTTAAACTTATTCCTAAATATCTTCTCTGTTCCTTTGTAAGTGGAAATGTTTTGGCTTTGTTTTGCCATTGTGTCCTCTTACTGTTATACTAATTATATGAAGACTATTGGTTTCTTCCTTTTTTTTTTTTTAAGATTTTATTTATTTATTTATTCGACAGAGAGATCACAAGTAGGCAGAGAGGCAGGCAGAGAGAAAGAGGGGGCAGGGGAAGCAGGCTCCCTGCTGAGCAGAGAGCCCGATGCAGGGCTCGATCCCAGGATCCTGAGATCATGACCTGAGCTGAAGACAGAGGCTTAACCCACTGAGCCACCCAGGCACCCCAAGACTATTGATTTCTAAATGATGATTTTATATCCTACTTTACTGTTGTTTTTTTTTTTTAATTCAGTTTTATCATTCACTTTCTAGGAATTTCTAGGTACACAATCACATCTGCAAATAGAGATAGTTTTAATTCTTTTCCAATTCTTGTGCCTATGAATGATTTATCTAATTACATTGGCTAATGTTATCAGTCATTGTTATGTTAATTTGTTGTGGAGATGGTTCTTATTCCTGATCTTAATGGAAATATTAGCTCAGGCTGCCATACCATATACTGGATAGCTTAAATAACGTATTTATTTTCTCACAGTGTTAGAGTCTGGAAGTCTGAAATCATTGTGTCGGATTCAATTCCTGTGGAGAATTCTCTTCTTGGCTTTACAGACAGCTACTGTTTCTATGTCCACACATGGCAGAGAAAAGGAGGGGAGTGATTTCTCTGGTCTGTTTGTACAAGGACACTAATCCTGTCAGATTAGGACCTTACCTTTATGACCTCATTTAACCTTAATTACCTCCATAAAGGCCCTATCTCTAAATATGTTCACATGGCCTGGAGTGGGAAGGGTTTCAACAAATTAATTTTGGGGGGATGTAACAGGAAGTATTCCTTTATTTCCATTTTCTTGAGTGTTTTTTGTTAGGAAATTTTTTTGTTAAGATTGTGTCAGAAAGCTTGTTTAGCATCTGTGGAGATGATGATATGATCGTCTTCTGAAATCTGTTTGTGTGGTGGATTATATTAATGGATTCCCTAATATTGAACCAGCTTTGCATTCCTGGAATGAGTATTCCTTTGTTTTGTCATTCTTTTAATGTGGCATGGGATTCTGTTTCCTAATAATCTATTTTATTTTTATATAAATATTGATAAACAATATATAATTTATACACTAGCATATAATATGTGTATAATTATTGTCCTTATTTTAAGGTTTAGGTATTGATGTCACATATGTAAGTGCAAAGAATTCAGAAGTTTTCCTTTATTTCCCTGCTCTGAAAAATGTAGGCGTTTTTGAACAAGCTGGTATTTGAAGGTTGCATTCTGTGAAACCATCCAGGCCTGATGCTTTTTTGGTAGGATAGGTCCTTATTTATTTTTTCCAAGAAGGATTTCGTTCAAATTTTATCTTTAAGTAGTTCAGTTTTAGTAAGCTCTTTGCCTGATAAATTACCCAGTTCACCTGGATCTTCAAATTTATTTGTAGTGATGTCTGCAAAATAGAATTGTATGGTTTTTTTCCTAATGGTTATTTCAGTGGTTTTTTCGAATGGTTATTTCCTTCATATCATTTTTGTTTTGTTCATTTGTGCTTTTTCCCCTTTATTTCCCTTGATTGTCAGCAAGTGGTTTGCCTTTTTTTTTTTTTTTCAAAAAATGTATTTTGATTTATTACATTTAGATCTGTTCCTTTTTCTTTAACCTATTAATTTCCGTTTCTCATTCTCTTATTTCATTTTCTTCGTTCTACTTGCTTTGGCCTTATTTTGTTATTTGTTTCTTAGCTTTTAGCAAAAAAAAAATTCAATTCACTTATATTTGTTCCATCATTGTTACTGATAACTGTGACTAATGCTGTGGGGTTTACTTTAATCACATCTTTAAGATTGATATACCGCAGATTGATTTATTGTATTGGTTTTTTTTTTTTTGGAAGTCTGTTATTTTGTTTTGTATTTCCCTTTTACTCGGTACATGTTTTTTATTGGGTATATAGTACATAAATAGATTTGCAGTTGGAATAGCTTTCTTTGCTACTGTTAATAATTTTTACTTTTACTGCATTGTGGTCATAAATATCTCTAAATGTAGTTGTAATATCTCTACTTTATGGAGCTTGCTAATATTTTCTGTATAACCTAATATACAGGCTTTATTATGAATGGCCCATGTATGTTTGAGAAGATGTGTTCTCTCATAGCAAGATGTAAAGTTTGATACTCATTCAGATCTGTCTTATTTATTGTTTAGATTTTCTATATCCTTATTTTTAACTATTTCATCTCTTATTGGTATTTCTCTTTTTTTCCCCTTGTTTTTCTTTGGGTTTTTTTTTTTTTGTTTTTTTTTTGTTTGTTTGTTTGTTTGTTTGCTTTTATAAAGGTGTTCTTAATTGTAATATATTCATTTTAAATTGTGATTTCCAGTATTAAAAAGTTCTTCTCTTGTCATGTCTAATACTTTGAGTTTGAATTCTCTTTTCGTCTGACAGTCTCATCTGCACATCTTCCTCCAATCTCTTACTGTTTTCATTTGCTTGGTATACCTGCCTTTGCTTACCCTTTATTTTTAGCCTTTGTAGATCATTTTGTTTTGGGTGTGTTTTTTGTATGTAGCACATTTTTGGGTC
This sequence comes from Mellivora capensis, assembly GCA_004024625.1. Taxonomy (NCBI): domain Eukaryota; kingdom Metazoa; phylum Chordata; class Mammalia; order Carnivora; family Mustelidae; genus Mellivora; species Mellivora capensis. Next base: position 29,362 of record PISX010012639.1, read on the forward strand.
TTAACTCTGTGAACCCGGTTGAAAATCTTTATTTTAAATAACTGAATTAAGCCCATTTGTACTTAGTTACAAAACTGAAATGTTTTGTCTCAACTCTGTCCTGTTTTAAGTTACAATTATATGTATTTGTTTTGCTTGTTTCTTTACATTGTTTTCTTTCCTTCTATTTTTAAACTGCTTTTGGAGCTTAATAAGTCTTATAATCTTGTTCTAAGTGTTATCTTTCAAATTTACTTTTTAAAATGCCTGTGATCCCTTGTTGTCTTAATCTTTGCTATCCAATTTGTCTGTTTTTAATGGCGTTAAATCCCACCAGTTATCTGTAACTCCTACCTATTATATAACTTTCAATGAACTGTTTTACTTTCCTCTTTTCATGTTCCTTCTCTCCCTGTTTTTACTCTTTTAGAACATAAATTCATGACACGTGGCCTACATAATACAACATCTTATTCTTCAACCCATCTCTAACTTTCCTGGGTCTGTATTTAAAAATATTTAAATGTTCACACTCTGCCTTTTTGCCCAAGTTTTCCCAGTCATATTATGAGTGGATGAAGTTCATCTTGGAATAGATTGATTCCTGAAGCATGACTTGTGGTAAGCATGCTTAAAACTGCTTATTCTAAAATCTTTATTATGTGGAGACTTGAGGGACAGCTTGATTATATATAAATATGTCCTTAATTGATCTGTTCTTTTTTTAGTTTCTTTTTGTTTTTAAGTCTTCCATTATTGCCAGGTTATTTATTTATTTATTTATTTATTTTTAGCTTGTTTACCTTTAAAGTCTGAATAGTGTTATAAGAATATGTGTTGAAGTTGGTCATTTTGGGTTGGTTTTCACTGGTATCCAGTAAGCTCTTTCAATACATAGATCCAGATCTTTTATTTCTGGAAAGTTTTGTGAGATGATACTTTTAATATTATTTCTGTTCCATTCTCTTGTGCATCTTTTTTAGATACATTTTTAAGTGTGAGACACTTGGATCTTCCTTGCCATTTCAACCACATTCTCACCTGTGCTTTAGTTTTTTATTTACTTTTTATTCTATTTGGTTCATTTTTCTTTTTTTCAACATTCATTATCATGTTTCATTAGAATCCATTATTCCTTGTGCACCTTGTAATGTGGTTTTCATTTTTTATATAATTGTCTTTTTTTTTTAACATTTTGTGAGATCAACTCTTAGTTCTTTCTGGATATTGTCCATTTCTATTTTTAGCTTTTGAGTTTCTGTTTTTGGGGTTTTATCATATCCCCAATTGCTTGAGGACATTTAATTAAGTCTGGAGTGTTGCAGTTTCCTTCTGCTTTATTACTGTTTTTTAGAGGAAGGGAGTTTTCATAAACTGAATTGTTGTAATTATTTTTTGTTTTATTTTATATATATATATAATTTTTTTGTTTCATACTATATATAATGTGTAATATATACTCTCTACAACTTATATATGTTATAAATACAGTATGTATAAGTTTTATATATTACAAATAAAGATTTATGTATTTATTTTAGAGAGTGAGAGCAGAAGAGCTAGTGGGGAGTGAAGAAGGAGAGAGAATCCCAGGCAGACTCCCTGCTGAGCGCAGAGCCTGACACAGGGATCCATCCCATGATCCTGAGATCAGGACCTGAGCTGAAATCAAGAGTCAGATGCTTAACCAATTGAGCCACCCAACTGCGCACCCCCCCCTTTTTAAAAAATAGGCTCCACGCCCAGCATGGAGTCCAGTGCAGGACATGACCTCCAACCTTGAGATCAAGACCTGAGCTGAGATCAAGAGTCGGACACCTAAATGAACCAGCCAGGGTCCGCTTTATACAATATATTTTTTAAGTAGATAAAGATTGTCTAGATATTTGTGGGGATAGAGGTAGTGTTTTGCAGTGGTTTACTTTATAGTTTGTGGTAGGTTCATGAAAGCACTCTTCTGCTACTGTCATAGATATTTTCTTTTTTGGAGAAGAGGTTGTAGTGGGGGAGGAGTTACATAACTTTTGGGGGGGTTCTTGCAGGACTCTAAATTTCCCCCTCTTGCTTTGTTCTCCCCTTTACAGTACAGTTTCCAAAGTGTCCTCTCTCTTTTTTCCCCCCTGAAGACTTTATTTATTTGCCAGAGTACGCCCAAGAAGGGGGAGAAGCAGGCTCCCCACTGAGCAGGGAGTCCGATGCAGGACTCCATCCCAGAACCCTGGAATCATGATCTGAGCCAAAGGCAGACATTTAACTGACTGAGCCACCAGGGAGCCCCTTTCTCTATTACTCTTAACCTACTTCTCCCCCTGAAATGTTTTCTTCCCAAAATTGTGCTGTTGAAGATTTCTATTAAGTTCCTTCTCTGAAGTCAGTACTCTTATCTACCAATGGACTTTTTTTTTAATCTGGTATTTTCTGGCTGTGCATGGGATATCTTGATCATCTTTTTCTCCCCAATGGGTCTTTCATTAACTTTACCACTTAGGTTATTTGTAGACTCTATGAAATCTATTGCTGTGCTTTAGGGGTCCATGATCCTAGTAAAAGTAGAATATTTCTTGTTCTTTGAGTTTCTTCCTGTTTTTTTTTTAAGTTGTTTTTGTAAAAAATACTTATGTCATTTTAAAGCAGTAAGTACAGTTTCTTTGAAAGACTTAAAGGTATTACAATACTATCATCATCGTTAACATTTTTCATTTAGAATAGTTTTCCTTAGTCAGGAATTGAAGAAGTGATACATGATGATTGTAGGTATCTTGAATGATAGATGTAAAAAAGCCACAGAGTTTTGTGTAAGATAAAGTCCTACCCTACGAAAACATGTAGTCACGAAGGCTAAAGGCATCTTATCTGTTCATCATGAAAATACATTGGTTAACTGTGGATGGTTTTTCATGAGGATTGATTGGAACTTAAATTAAACTTGGATTTGTCCTAATGAGAAAGTATCATATGAGGTTGCTTGTTGCATTGCAAAGTACAGAAGTCAAATACAATTCAAAAGACTTTTTAGTGAATCTTTGTGTCCTGGAATAGTCAAGCTGGTTTGTGGCCTAGAAGAGAAAATAAATACTGAAGTTTTGTCTCTGTAAATGATGTCACCACTTTAAAATGTTTCTTCTACTGTTTTGAGGCAGGTCAGTGGGGAATTGACAACTGTCTTATTTTTCGGCAGCATTCAACTGGATAAAACTAATTTCTGCAGTTGTATCCAAGAATTCTTATTTGTGGGCCTTTATAGGAAATATTAAAAAGCTTTGACATTTCCTAAGTGGTGAAAGTTTATTTTTCTAAAAAGCTTTGAAAGAAATTTCATGGTATGCTGTGTATGTCTCACCTGTGATGCTTGACAACACATCTGGTTTTATTGAAGTTTACATATTGTTGTGACTCACTGCTTTTTACATTAGTATACTTGGTATGAGAAATTTTGCCAGCTATCAAGAAAGAAGCTGTCAGTTTAATAGAAGCCAAAGCCTTGAGTCACTACCTTGAAGAGAAGGTCATTATTCTGCTTTTATTTATTATTATTTATATAAATAAAAGCAGAATAATGACCTTCTCTTCTGTCCAGAAGTTTGTGGTGTTCCAGAAGATAAGTCTTCAAACCCTAAAAGCATAAGTTTCATAAGAGAGAAGGGAAGCCCACTAAGAAAAATTTGATGGGGAAGATTGTTATTATTCTGTGGATATTTTGTCCACATGAATACTATAAAATTTTCCATCAAGGCCCTTAATGGATAGTAATAAAAAGTTGTGTGCTCTTTTGTCCAACCTGCCATTCTGGAAGATATTATTAGAGGAGGCAACTGTGCTTATAATCAAAGAAATGCAAATTTTTAAAACTAAGTATATTCCCTCCTTGAATTTTGAGTTAAAAAAATTTTTTTTAATCTGTTCTCATGGGTATGGTGAAATTGGTACTTTTTTTTTTTTAAGGCTCCCTTAGTTTGTATAGCTTACCTGCCTAGCAATCTGGAAGTATATATTAAGAATCATTCTTAAGGAAATACTTAAAAAATAGAAGAAGTTGTGTTAGGAAAATGTTAATTCCAACATCAGTCACTGTTTGAAAAATTGGAAGCAACCTAAACTTCTAACAGTAAGGAAATTAAGGTACATCTGCCATATAACCAGTTCTCAGCTATCACTGTCTGCTATGAACCGTTTCTTCCCTGCCTTTTGGTGAATGCAGGTGTACAGTTCTGTATCTAGACGAGGAGTTGCTGGGTCACTGGGTGTGCATGTGTTCAGCTTTAGTAGATACTAACAGATGCATTTGTGGCTGTACTAGTTTATACCCACCACAAGTGTATGAGAGGTCCAGTTACTTGGTTTCTACTTTTGCCATTTTAATCATTTGTGTGTGTGTGTGTGTGTGTGTGTGTGTGTATACTGATACCACATTGTTCTGCTTTGCATTTCCCTGATGCCTAATGATAGTGTTCTCTTTTCCTATGTTTGTTAGCCATTTGAATATCTTTTATGAGAAATGTTGATTTTTTTATGCATTCTTTCTTATATTGAGTGATCATTTTTATTTGTAGGAATTCTTTCTGTATTCTGGTATGGGTTCTTTGGGGTATGTATTAAGATATATATTCTCCTTTTCTGTGGCTTTTCTTTTTACCTCCCTCATTGGTACCTTTTGATAAGCAGACATTAAGTTTAACTTAATTTTTTTCCATTTAATATTACCATTTTTTGTGTTCTTTTTAAAAATCTTTGCCCACTCATAGGTCATGAAGTTGTTCCCAAGATTTTCTTCTAAAAGCTTTATTGTTTTCCTTTCTGTATATATAATCTTCAGCCAATCCATAGTTAATTTTTTGTATGAGATGGGAAGTAAGAGTAAAAATGTCAAGGTACATTTCCCATATGGACTTAATTTTTAAATGTACAAATAACTGCATCTGTCATTTATTCATGGGGCAAAAAAAAAGAACAGTGAAGTAGCCATATTCCCCTGAAATCAAAATCCATAATGACTTTATAATGTAGAAGAATACACTTTTAAAGTAGTCACCACTGTCTTTTAGAAAGAAAGGCAGGGGTGCCTGAGTGGCTCAGTGGGTTGAAACCTCTGCCTTCCGCTCAGGTCATGATCTCAGGGTCCTGGGATTGAGCCCCGCGTCGGGCTGTCTGCCTGGCGGGGAGCCTGCTTCCTCTTCTCTCTGCCTGCCTCTCTGCCTACTTGTGATCTCTGTCTGTCAAATAAATAAATAAAATCTTTAAAAAAAGAAAAGAAAAGAAAAAGGTAAGTCCACTATTGGTGATACTGTTATTCCTTTTATTTTATATTTTAATTTAAAAAAAACTTTTAAAGATTTTATTTCAGGGGCACCTGGGTGGCTCAGTGTTTAAGCCTCTGCCTTCGGCTCAGCTCTTGATCTCAGGGTCCTGGGATCGAGCCCTGCATCGGGCTCTCTGCTCATCCGGGAGCCTGCTTCCCACTCTCTCTCTGCCTGCCTATTTGTGATCTCTGTCTCTCTCTCCCTGTCAAATAAATAAATAAAATCTATTAAAAAAAAAAAAAGAACTGAACACAGAATGAAGACTTTTTTAAAAAAAGAAAAAGATTTTATTTATTTGAGAGAAAGAATGCACATGCATGAGCTAGAGGGTAAGGGCAGAAATAGAGGGAAAAGCAGATTCCTTGCTGAGCACTGAGCCTGATGTGGGGCTCAATCCCAGGGCCCTGAGATCATGGCCTGAGCTGAAGGTGGCTGCTTAACAAATTGAGTCACCCAGGTATCCCACTGCTACTCCTTTTAAAGATAGTAAATATTTGTTACTTGTTCTTTTAGATATATACCCAATAGCCTAATTGTTTATTTTTTAATTTTTTTTTTTATTTATGACATGGGTTACATTTTATTTTATTTTATTGAGTATAATTATTTTTATTATTTATTTTTTAATTTTTTTTTTTTTTTAGTTTAAATATTATGTAGTTAATATACGGTGCTGTATTGGTTTCTGGAGTCGAATTCAGTGATTGATCACTGACATACAACACCTAGTGCTCGTCATAACAAGTGCCGTGCTTCATAGCCTATTCTTTAAAATGAAATTATATCTGTACCTTCCCATGGTTTTCCTATCCAGGTAAGTCTGTTGAAGCAGTTAAACGTAATGCTAAATCCAGCCTAAAACAACATATTATTAGTCACAATATAAGCAGGATCATTATGGGAAGGCATCTTAGTCATTCAAAAAGAGAACATGATATCACTGTAAGTCAGAGGGCTGCTTCTACAACTCCATCTCACTCTTGAAGCCCACCTCTTAAAGAAGCTGTATTGGTGGACATTACCTAGTGATAGTCTCTTCTCTAAACATTTTCTGGGTATTAAAATGGCCTCTTCTGTGTTTAGGGGCTCCAAATACGTGTTTGTGTTGTCTTACACTCAGCTTTCTAAGGGCAGCAGTGGGCCCGTCTAGTTTTATCACTGAATTCTCGCTGCATACCTCTTTCAGTTCCTGGATATTCAGGGGCTCACTTTATTGATGAATTACTTTGACAGTTCCAAATTTGGAATTTTCTTTTTGCAATTAGAAGTGCTTCTGTACATAGGCACTAAAAAGCTATGCCTAAATCTGTTTGTAAATTAAGAGTGATCTTCCCTAAGCAAATTCCATTTCCATCTGTTTTATCTGTTGGAGGTGGACACAGTTGATGTGGTTTTTGCTCTAGCAAATAAATCCCCACCCCCTTCTTGTCTTTTTAAGTTGTGAGTTTGTAAGAGAAGTGTTGTTTGGTGGCAAATCTCTCCAGAGGCTAAATGATCTTCCATTTAGTCAACAACATAAATCAGATTCCTTAAGTTTTGTGGCAGCATTAATACCAGTTCTAATCTATTTCAAATCAGAGGGACTTCTCCTCTCTTCTAAATACAAAATATTTTCATTTAATAACTTCCAAGGTTTGTTGCTGTTCATCATCTACCAAAAGTATGGTTAACATAGACTTTGAAAACACATGGTAACCTTAATACCTCTAAACTCTAGGCAAGTGGATACAAACTCACTGCCAACAGGGGATAGACACACAAAATAAATGTGTGAAATGGACTGAGTATAGTAACAGCATTGCCCTGACAAATGATAACTGGGCTTCAGAATCAGAGACTTTAGGGAGTGATGGTGACTGTAGCAAACAGGAGTATGACTCTCTTTAATGGGGACAGCCATTACTTAGGTACAAACATTTGGAGAACTAGCCCAGGTTTCCTTACTTTCTTTACTTGTGATTTTTCTGAGAAAAGACAAATTCATAATTGATGCAAAGTTTAAAGATTTTTAAATCTTGACAACTAATTGAATCATTTTTTAAATAGTGTAGACCCCAAATTGCATAGGCCGAAAGGCCAAGTAAAATACTTCTGATTCAGCCTCGAGCCATAGGTAGGTTCGACCTTGTGTGTACTTTCTTCCCTGGATTTGATCATTTGAGAGCAGGAGAGTCTTACTATACAGGCATACCTCAGAGATATGGTGGGTTCAGTTCTGTACTGCTGCAGGAAGACAGGTATTGGAATAAAGTGAGTCACATTTTTTGGTTTCCCAGTACATATAAAAGTTGCATTTACACTATATTATAGTCTAAACTGTGCAGTAGTGTTACATCTAAAAAAAATGCACATGCTTAATTTAAAAATATTGATTGCTGAGAAATGCTAACCACCATCTTTACTTTTAGTCTTCTGAGTCAGCTTTTCTTGTTGGTGGAGTTGCTTGTGTCCCTGTTGGTGGCTGCTGACTCACCAGGGTGGCGGGGGTGCCGAAGGCTGGGGTGGGGGTGGCAACTAACAGTGAAATTTTGCTGCGCTTGACCCTTCCTCTCATAAAAGATTTCTCTATAGCTTGACACTGTTTGATAGCATTTTATCCACAACAGAACTTATTTCAAATTTAGAGTTAATCTTCTCAAACCCCGCCTCTGCTTTGTCACAGTGAGTTCATAAACTTTTCTGAATCCTTTGTTGTCATTTCAGTAATCTTCACAGCGTCTTCACCAGGAGTAGTTTCTGTCAAGAAGCCACTTTCTTGGGGCGCCTGGGTGGCTCGGTGGGTTAAGCCTCTGCCTGTGGCTCAGGTCATGGTGTCAGGGTCTTGGGATGGAGCCCCGCATCGGGCTCTCAGTTCAGCAGGGAGCCTGCTTCCCCCCTCTCTCTCTCTGCCTTCCTCTCTGCCTACTTATGATTTCTGTCTGTCAAATAAGTAAATAAAATCTTTTAAAAATAAATAAGCAAGCCACTTTCTTTGCTCAACCATAAGAAGCAACTCCCCATACATTTAAGTTTCATCATGAGATTGCATCAGTTCAATCCCAACTTTAGGCCCCACTTCTCATTCTAGTTCTCTTGCAATTTCTACCACATCTGCAGCCACGTCCTCCATGGCAGTCTTGAATTCCTCTAAGTCCCCTATGAGGGTTGGAATCAGCTCCTTCCAGACTTCATTAATGTTGATAATTTGACCTTATCCCATGAGTCATGAATATTCTTAATGGCATCTAGAATGGTGGATCCTTTCCAGAAGGTTTTCAGTTTACTTTGCCTGGATGCATCAGAGGAATCACTATTTATGGCACCCGTAGCCTTATGAAATGTATTTCTTAAATAATAAGGCTCGAAAGTAAAAAAATCACATCTTGGTCCATGGGCTGCAGGTCAGTGTTATATTAGCAGGCATGAGAACAACTTTAATGTCATTGTACATCTCCATCAGGGCTCTTGAAGGACGAAGTGCCGTGTCAGTGAATAGTCACGTTTTGAAAGGAATCTGTTTTTCTGAGCAGTAGGTCTTAAGAGTGGGCTTAAAATGTTCCACAAACCATGTCACATACAGATGTGCTATCATCCAAGGTTTGTCATTCCATTTCTAGTGCACAGGCAGAGTAGATTTTGCATCCTTAAGCACCTTAGGATTTGGGGAATGATGAAGTGAGCGTTGGCTTCAGCTTAAAGTCACCAGCTGCCTTAGCCCCTTCTTTGGAGAGGTAGCGTGTTCTTTGAAGCTCTGAAGCCAGGTATTGTTTTCTCCTCTCTAGCTATGAAAGTCCTCCATGGCATCTTCTTCCAGTAGGAGGCTGTTTTGTCTACACTGAAAATCTGTTGTTTAGTGTAGCCACGTTCATTAATGATCCGAGCTAGATCTTCTGGACAACTTGCTGTAGCTTTAAAATGTCAGCATTTGCTGCTTCGCAAAAGTGCCTCACACTTTTATGGTCTAGAGATGGTTTCTTAAACCTTAGAAGCCAATTTCTGCTAGCTTCCCACTTTTCTCATGCGGCCTTCTCATTTTTCTCTGGCTTCACAGATTTAAAGAGAGTAAGGCTCTGGCTTAAGGGGACGTTGTGGCTGGTTTGATCTTTTCAGAACACTGAAACCTTCTCCAAATCAGCAATAAGGCTATTACACTTTCTTATCATTTACATGTTCACTGGAGTAACACTTAATTTCCTTCAAGAACTTTTCCTTCGCATTCACAGTTTGGCTATTTGGCGCAAGAGGCCTTTTAGCCTATCTCAGCTTCTGACATGCATTCTTCCTAAGCTTAGTCATTTCTAGCTGTTGATTTAAAGTGAGAGAGAAGTGATTTTTTCACTTGAATGCTTAGAGGCCATTGAAGGTCATTAATTGGGCTAATTTCAATATTGTTGTGTCTCAGAGTAAAGGGAGGCCTGAGGAGGAGGAGAGAGATGGGCAATGGCTATTTGATGGAGCAGCCAGAACACACACAACATTTATTGAGTCTGCCAGTCATGGCATTTCAAAACAATTGACACCCACGTTTAAGAGACCACTCTTAAACGTGGGTGTCATGGCATTTCAAAACAATTGTGACAGTAACATCAGATCACAGACCATAACAGATGTAACAATAAAGAAAATCTTGAAAAATTACTAAGTTGTGACATAGAGACACAAGGTGAGCATTGTTGAAAAAATGGTGCCGACAGACTTGTTAAGTGCAGGATTGTCACAAGCCTTCAAACCATAAGAAAAAAGGCAGTTATTTGCAATATACAATAAAGCAAAGCGCAATAAAATGACACATGCTGGTACACCAAAGTACATTTCTGGCTGTATTAGCTTTCTGTTGTTTTATAATCTTATCACAAACCCTGTAGCTTAAAATACCAGAATTTATCATTTCAGTTTCTGTACACTAGTAGTCTGGTTGACATGACTGGATTGTCTGTTCAAGGTCTTGCCTGGCTCAAATCAGGGTAGTCAGCTGGGGATGTGGTTCCCATCTGAAGCCAAGGGTTCTCTTCAAGCTCACTGACGACTGCTACTGTCTTGTAGTTGGAAAACTGGGGTCCCCGTTTTCTTGCTACCTATTGCCCAGAGACTGTTTTCAGTTCCTACAGACCACATGGAGTGTTTATCACACAGATGTTCTTTTTCTTCTAGCCCAGTAGGGATTTCTCTCTCTGATTTCCAGTTACATGACTAACCAGACAAAGCACTAAAAGTTTTTAAAGTGCCTGACTGATTAGGTCAGGCCAACCCAGGAAAATCTCCCTCTTACCATATATGCAATGTACAGATAGTTAAAACAAATTTTTTTAAAGGCAGGGATTCTGGTAAGAAAATACTCTAGAAGCATAAGAGTATCACACACTAGAGGAAATTTTTAAACTAAGTATACATTGGAAAAGTTCACCTTCACTGATTAAGAAATAACAGATTACCAGTTTCTTTTACCTCTAATACTACTGGGCAGGGTGGGGAGAATAAATTGATACAGCCTTTCTGCAGAGCACTTTAGTAGGAATAGTTTATGTTAAAGTCACAGAGAGACAGTGCATGAATAGGATGAATGAAGAACTAGGTATTACTGTGCTTGTGCATATGTGTAAACCCTATATACACATTTATGCTCATTTAATGACTTATAAGCATAGACAATAAACACTATTGTTCTTATTTAACAGATGGAGAGAGCTGAGGCCGAGAAAGGTACCCTCCCAAGTGGTATTAGCTATTATCTTGGTCTAATAGGATTATGTGAGAATGATTATTGTTTTTTATTGTTTTCTTGTTATATTATTCTAAATTTTTGTAAAGTTTATAGATTTTTTTAAAGTACTTATACACTGGAAAAAAAGTGATACAAGGCTGCCTTGAAATAAACACTCTATATTGATGGTAGAAGTATAAGTTAGTTTAATTTTTAGAAAGCAACATGACCCTGTAATTTGATTTCAAAAAAATCTGGCCTTGATAATTATTTTAAGTATGGAACAAAATTGTACATGTAAACAAATCTATTATATCATTATCTAAAGTATGGAAAAATTGGAAACCTAAGTTTCCATGATAAAGAAAATAGTCATGTATCCTGTGGCTTATCTACTTAGAATTATCTCAGAGATCATTGGTTCTAGCCCTATCACATTTCCTGAGGCCCTTACCTCCATGTCCTGTGGAGCACACTTGGAGTCCTTAGCCACTTTCTCCACCCAGCCTTCCTCACACCCTACTGCAGTTCACATTTCCAAGGGGGTTCACAGCCCTGCACCCAAACCCTTTTCTGCACCCAGGACTCCACACAGGTGATCCACTTCTATCTTGTACTTCTTCCCATCAGGTTAAACCTTTCCTTCTCCCAAAAGGCAAGAGACACTTCTCTTTTTTTTTAGCAGACTCCAGATCTCAATGCTCAAAATTCCTCTTTCCAAAAGGTTAGATCGTTCATTCTTTTAGATTTATCACCACATCTCCATGACAGTTTATCCTGGGAACTCCAGGATACTGACTATGTTGTTTGTAATTTTTAGCTACTATGAATAATGCTGCTCTGAACTATTGTTTACAAGTCTTTTTGTGGACATATGTTTGCATTTTTCTTGGGTATATGCCAAAGAGTACAGTTGCTAGGTCACATGGTAAGTCCACGTTTAACCGTTGGAAGGACCACCAGACTATTCCATAGCACCTGCACCATTTACTAGCAGTATAGTAGGTTTCAGTTTTTCCAGATCCTGATCTTTCTTCATGTTGTAGTGGGTACGAAGTGGTATCTCACTGGGGTTTGATTTGCATTCCTTGATGGCTAATGATGTGTGTGTACATGTGTTGCACATTCTGTAAGTTTGAAAAATGTGTGACATGTATCCATCATTGCAGTATTTTCACTGCTCTAAAAGCCCTCTGTGCTCTATTTATCCTTCTTCCTCCAATGTCTGACAACCACTGATCCTTTGATTGTCTTCTACTGTAGATAGATCTTTTTATTGTTTTGTTTTTCCAGAAGGTGATATAATTGCAATGAAACAATATGCAGTCTTTACAGACTCTCTTCTTTGAATTAGTAATGTGCATTTAAAGTTCCGTTATGTCTGTTCATGGCTTGATAGCTCATTTCTTTTTAGTATCAAGTAATATTTCATCATCTGGATGTCTCCATTCACCTACTAAAGGACATCCTGGTTACTTCCAAGCTTTAGCAGTTTATGAATAAAGTTGCTGTAGACATCTGTGTGTAGATTTCTCAATGGACTTAAAATTTCATCTCCTTTGAATAAGTATCCAGGAATGTGATTGCTGGATTGTACGATGGGACTTTTTAGTTTTATAAGAAATCCCAAAAAAGAATCCCCAGTTTTGTTTCCCCAACAATGAATGAGAGTTCTGTTTCTCTACAGTTTCATCAGCATTTAGTGTTGTTTGTGTTCTGGATTTCGACCATTCTAAATTCCAATAGGTATATAGCGATATTTCATTGTTTTAATTACATTTCCCTGATAACATGTAATGTAGTGAACCTTTGTATATTCTTGTTATCTGTGTATTTTTTGTAAGGTGTCTGTCAAGGTCTTTGGCCTATTTTTATTTCAGATTGTTTTCTTATGAATGTTAAGAGTTTTTTGTATATTTAGGTAAGAGTCCTTTATCAGATGTGTCCTTTATCACCTGTGTATTTTGTAAATATTTTCTCCCAGTTTGTGTCTTGCCTTCTCATTCTTTTTACATTGTCTTTCCAGAGCAGAAGTTTTTAATTTTAATGAAGTCCACCTTATCAGTTGTTTCTTTCATGGATCCTGTCTTTTGGTGTCCTATCTAAGAAGTCATCATCCTACTCAAGGTCATTCAGATTTTTTCCTATGTTATCTTCCAGGAGTTTTACAGTTTTGTATTTTACTATTAGGTTTGTAATCCGTTTTGAATTAATTTTTGTGAAAGGTATAAGGTCTGTGTCTAGGTTCATTGTTTTGCATATGGCTGTTTGGTTGTGCCAGCACCATTTGTTGAAAATATCTTTGCTCCATCGTATTGCCTTTGGTCCTTTGTCAAAGATCACCTGACCATGTTATGTCAGATTTATCTCTGGGCTCTCTCTTCTTTTTCATTCATCTATTTGTGCTTTCACCATTATCACACTGTCTTGATTACTGTAGCTTTACAGTAAGTATTGAAGATGGGTAGTGTCATTCCTCCAACTTTGTTTTTCTTCAATATTATATTTGCTATACTGGGTCTTTTGTCCCTCCATATATTCTTTAGAATCATTTTGTTGATAGCCGCAAAATAACTCACTGGGATTTTTTTCTTCCAATTTTATTGGGAAATAATTGACATAAATCACTATATAAGTTTAAGCTATACAGGATGATGGTTTCCTCTACATATCCTGTGAAATGATCACTGCAGTAGGTTCAACAACCAACCATTATCTCCTGTTCCCCCACCCCCACCCATAAGTGTGTCTGCCTCTGGCACCCATAAGCTTTATATTGTTTTCTGTGAGTTTGGTGGTGGTTTCTTAGATTACACATATAAGTGAGATCATACAGTATTTGTCTTTCTCTGACTTACTTTAAGTAGAATAATGCCTTTAGATTCATCATTGTTGTTGCAAATGGTAAGATTTCCTTGTGTTTTATGGGTTAATGATACTTTGTTGTGTAATATTTTGTTGCATGTATATGTATCCATTCATCCATGGTTATGCACTTAGGGGGTTTCCATATCTTGGCTGTTATAAATAATGCTTCTATGAATGTGGGAGTTCAGGTAGCTTTTTGAGTTAGTGTTTTTATTTGTTTTCAATAAATTACAAAAAATAGAATTGCTGGATCATGTGGTAGTTCTATTTTTTTTGGAGGATCCTCCATACTGTTTTCTGTAGTGACTGTGCCAGTTTACAATCCCACAAACAGTCCTCAGGGTTCTCTTTTCTCCAGATCCACACCAGCATTTGCTCTTACCTTTTTGATGATGACCATTCTAAGAAACATGAGGTGATACCTTATTGTGTTTTTCATTTTCATTTCCCTAATGACTAGTGACATCACGCATCTTTTCAGATACCTGTTGGCCTTTCTTGTATCTTCTTTGGAGAAATCCTGTTCAGATCCTTTGCCCATCTTTTAATTGCGTTTTGCTGTTGTTAAAATTGTTGTTGTTTGCCTTGAGTCATATAAATTCTTTATATTTTGGATATTAACCCCTTAACAAATAAATGGTTGGCCAGTATTTTTGTCTCCATTCCATAGGGTGTCTTTGCACCTTGTTGACGGTTTCTTTTGCTGTATAACTTTTTAGTTTGATGTAGACCCTTTTATTTATCTTTTATCTTTGTTTCTTGTGCTTTAGGTGTCATATTAAAAAAAATCACCAAGACCCATGTCAAGGAACTTTATTCCTATGTTTTCTTCTAGAAGTTTCATGGCTTCAGGTTTTACATTTAAGTCTTTAATCCATTTTGAGTTAATTTTTGGGAGTGGGATGAGATAGGAGTCTAATTTCATTCTTTTACATGCAAATATCCAATTATCCCAGCTTGCTAGGATTTTGATTGTGATTGCATTCAGTCTATGATGTTGGCGAGAACTGACATCTTGACAGTATTTTGTCTTCCTGTCATTGAGCATGGGACATTTCCCCATTTATTTCACTCTTGGAATATTGTAGTTTTCCTCACATGGTTCTTGCACGTATTTTGTTAGACTTATCTCTATTTCATTTTGGGGGCTGCTAATGTAAATGGTATTGTGTTTTTAATTTCAAATTCCAGTTTTTTATTGTCAGTATATAGGGGAGCACTTTTATCCATTAACCTTGTATTCCACAACCTTGTATAATTGCTTAATAGAGGAGGGTTTTTTTTCAATTCTTTTGATTTTCTACATAGATAATCCTATCATTTGTGAGCAGTTTTATTTCTTCCTATACAATCTGGTACTTTTTTCCCCCTTGTCTTACTGTGTTAACTTATACTTCTAGTATGATGTAAAAGAGAAGTAGTAAGAGGGGGCATTCTTGACTTGTTTCTGATCTTACTGGAAAAGCTTTGAATTTCTTACTATTAAATATATTAGCTTAGGTTTTTTTGTAAATATCCTTTATTAAACTAAGGAAGTTCCCCTCTATTCTTAGTTCACTGAGAGTTTTTGTCATGAATGGATATTGGATTTTGTTAAATGCTTTTTCTGCATCTATTGATTTGATCACAGTACTTTCCCTTTTTTTCATGTTGATGTGATGGATTCATTATTTTAAAATGTTGAACATACCGTGCATACTTGGGATAAATCACACTTGATCATGGTGTATAATTCTTTTTAACACATTGTTAGATTTTATGTCTTAATATTTTTTTAAAGATTTTTATCTTTAAGTTATCTCTATACCCAGCATGGGGCTCATACAACCCCAAGATTAAGAGTTGCATACTGTTCCTTCCAGCTGAGCCAGCCAGGCACCCCTGATTTTTTAATATTTTGTTATGAATTTTTATGTCTATACCATGAGGAATAATGACCTGTATTCATTTACGTAGTATGTTTGATTTTGGTTTTTTGGTATGGCTAGCCTTATAGAATGAGTTAGGAAGTATTCCCTGCTTCTGTCCTCTTAAAGAGATTGTAGAGAATTGGCATAACTTTTCCTTAAATGTTTGGTAAAGATAATTTGTGAACCCATTTGTGCCTAGTTCTTTCTCTTTTGAAAGATTATTAATTCAATTTCTTAAATAGAAATAAAATAAAAACTCAGATTGTCTATTTCTTTTTCTTTGAGTTTTGGCAAATTGTGTGTCTCAAGGAACCTGTTCATTTCATCTAGGTTAAATTTGTGGACATAGATTTGTTCATAGTATTCCTTTATTATCTTTTCATGATCGTTGGGTCTATAGTGGTGTCAACACTTGCATTTCTGATATTAGTGATTTGTGTCCTCTTTTTTTCTTAATTAGCCTTATTAGAGGCTTAGTGAATTTTGTTTCAAAGAACCAGCTTTTGGCTTTATTAATTTTCTCTATTGATTTCTTGTTTTCAGTTTCACTGGTTTCTGCTCTAATCCTAATTTCTTCTTCTTACTGTGGATTTAATTTATTTTTCTAGTTTCCTAAGGGTAATGAATTTTCAGAAACATTTTTATTTGTCTGGCACTTGGATTCTTTTAGACTAAAATCAGTGTTTCATAGGTCTTATGGTGATTGATTAAAATACTTGATTAACTTTTTTATTTATAATTTTGTGTATGTATCCATATACTATTTTTTGAAATTCTTATTTTGTCCATGAGAAGTTTCTAGACATATTGGCAGGGTTTGAGAGCCATCAGTAGAACCTATAATTGTTAACAATAAGTGATTTATGTTGATTTAGGAGTACCTTTGAATGGCCAAACTAGGAAAATGGAAGTGAAGAAGTAACTAGTATGTTGCCCAGATTAAGATACATTGGCCAGACTGGGATTGAATTTTCTTCGTCCTTTCCCAGAGTATTTTGCTAAATGCTTGCATTACTTGTATAATGGTTAAAACCTTTGATGAAAGGGTAACCAAGTGAGGAGAGAGACATTCATTTTGCCCGGGAATAAGATGTGAGGGAAGGAGTTTATCTGGTATATACTGAGCTCACTTAAGCACCTACGAAGTTAGCCACTGTACTCTTCTTTTTTCTTTTTCTTTTATTTTTTTTAATTGAGATAGTTTGTTCTTTAGCACTTACTGCTTTTTGAGTTTCACAGAAAGTAGTTTTTTAAAAAGTTTTATTTCTACCACAGATTGAATTTATTCACATTTCAGAGGACAAGGTAACTCCAAATGACTGAAGAAACAGGAGTAAAGCTGTGTACTTGCTAATAGGAAATACCTTTATTATTCTGTCCATATTGAAGGGTTCGACAAACATTTTTAAACATTGTTTTATTTTGAGAATATATTTTTGTCAGTTTTTAAAATTTTTTAGGGCACTTCCATATTCAATCTAATAATTTGGAATTTCCTAGCATTAGTATACATGATAATATTTTTGTAAAGACCATGGCAAGATAATATTCTTTAAGTAGGATCTTTTTCATTTGTACCTAAGAGTATCCGAAAAGTCATTATTTGTATTGAGGGCCTTAATCAGCCTTGTAACAAAATCACACATATACGTAGGTCCTTAAGTGACAAGGAACAGCTAGTGCTGATGAGCCCAGATGAAACTTATTCATGTTTACAAGTGTTAAGAGACTTATGTAGAGATTCTAGTTGATAAAACTTCTCTTGCCTTTACTGATTCCCATTTGGCCTTACGATTTTAAATATGATGGGCACTGGCTCTGCACACATTTGGCTTTGCTAACAAATTATAGAGTTTCAGATATTTTATATTTAAGGTAAGATGTGGAATAACATCAATTTTATATTACTGTTTTTAATGTTAAGTCATTATTTGAAAATATTTAGTATTCAAAAATAATAAACTTTAATATTTATTCTATTTACCAGTCTGTTTTTTAGTTATTTAGTATTGAAAAAAGTCTGAAGATTTAATCATCTCTTCTTTTTATATATGTGATAGTAACTGTTATAGGACTTTTTGAATGTTATTTTGCTTAACTGTTAAAATTTTTGATATTTTTATTAAAGTTAATACTAATTTTTATTTAAATTGCATGCCATATTTAGGACTAGGAAGCCTTTTCTTTTCCACAGGTGTTTTTTGTTTTATATTTTTTGTTTTTTAAATATTTTATTTATTTATTTGACGGAGAGAGAGACAGGGAGAGAGGGAACACAAGCAAAGGGAATGGGAGAGGGAGAAGCAGGCTTCCTGCAGAGCAGGGAGCCAGATACAGAATCATGACCTGAGCTGAGGGCAGACGCTTAATGACTGAGCCACCCAGAAGCCCCTCCACAGGTGTTTTTAAAAGAAATAAAGGATGAGCAAAGACATATATTGAACACCCTATTACCTAAGACAGTGTATGTGCTCATGCACATGCCTTGATATTTGGTATTGATTTACTAAATGCTAAATAAATCGAGAAGTTGTAGACTGAATCTTCTTGGCTTTCAAATTAAGTGTTTTTTTTTTAATTTTATAAATGTATATTCATTGTTATTTTTAGATTAGTTCTTTTGGTTGTTACTTTTTTGTTTGCAGCCTTTTCCTAAAAGTTCTGTATAATGACCGAAGAGCCATACTGCCACTTAAAAACCAGTTAAGCTGGGGGTCTGTGGTGGCTCTGGCAGTTAAGTGTCCGACTCTTGGTTTCTGCTCAGGTCGTGATCTCAGAGTGGGGCTCTGGCTCAGCGTGGAGTCGGCTTAAGATTCCGTCTCTCCCTCCCCTGCTTCCCGTCTTCCCTCTCAAGTGTGTGTGTGTGCATGAGCTCTCTGCTCCTCTATAATAAATAAATAAATCTTCAAAAAAAAGTTATGCTAAGATTATAAATGTAGTTCACTGTAAGACATAATAGCATGCTTTCTGTAGTTTTCTGTGCCTCAAGGGAGAAAATTTGTTTGAGGGACTTTTCTTTGTCAGTTTATGTCAGGCAAATCTGACTGGAGGACAGAAAAATTGAACTTAACCTTTCCAAGTTGAGGGAAAAAAATAATCTAAAATACAATGATACAGGGGTGCCTGGGTGGCTCAGTTGTTAAGTGGCTGCCTTTGGCTCAAGTCATGATCCCAGGGTCCTGGGATCGAGCCCTGCATAGGGCTGCCTGCTTGGCAGAAAGCCTGCTTCTCCCTCTCCCACTCCCCCTGTTTGTGTTCCCTCTCTTGCTGTGTCTCTCTCTGTCAAATAGATAAATCTTTTTTAAAAATTAAAAAATAAAACAGTGATACATAGAATGAAATATGATATCTATGTCTTGTATGTTATTCTATTCATATGTGGGCCTGAAATTATTCTCAGAACAAACTAGTTACTTTGCTCATCCTAAAAGTTTTAATAGAATTATTACATACATAAGCTAATTTTCTTAATTCAGAAATTATAAAGCTTTGGAGAATTATGTCTTGAAAGAAAAGTTCAGTGTATAAATCTATAGACAGTGTTAGATGTTTTAGAATTTGGGGGTTTTGTTTTTAACTGACAACTGTCGGTATGGCCTTAGGGTTAAATCATTTCCATTTTCTAGAAAAAACAAAGAATTACCTGGTTTTAGATCTAATACATAAAACATACAAAATTAGAAAATGTATTTAAAACAATTATAGTACTTTTTCATTGGCAGGAGAAAAAACAGTTGTAAAGAATAACTCATTTTTGGGATCCCTGGGCGACTCAATAAGTTGGGCATCTAACTTTGGCTTAGGTCATGATCTCAGGGTCCTGGGATCGATAGAACCCTGCTGCATTGGCCTGTATCCTTGGCAGGGAGTCTGTTCTTCCCTTTCCCTCTGCTCTTCCCCTCACTTATTCTCTTTCTCTCTCTCTCAAATACAGTCTTTAAAAAAAGAAAGAAAAATTCATTTTTAAGGTACAGCTGAATGTCACAATTCTGCTTATATGTGATCTTTTGGAAACATTGATTCAATAAACGGTTTTAGAGTGAAATGGATAGAGTAGGCTTTTAGCAATTATCTCAAAATTAAGGTGGCATAGATTTAAATAATTCAATTTAGGACAAAAGTAATATTACAAGATGATGGGTTTATACAAAAAGACAAGCTGAAGCATTTACTAATTTAGTTAAGGAACAAGACTGTTGCTGGATGATGAGGGAAAGAACACAAGGGTGTTGTTGCTGTGGGTGGAAAGGAGACAGCAGCTAGACCACTGCAGACGCTAGAGGTTGCCAAGTGCTACCCCAGATAATTTACAGAGGAGATCATGCTGTTATTAAACACTTCTTGCAGCCCTAAGTGTCAACTCCATTACTGGGAAGTGGTGTGTGGAAGAAGAAGGCATGGGACAAAATGGAGGACCCAGATTCTATACTGATTTCACCTCTAACAAGTAGTGTTATTTTGGACAATCCACCAATGTTTGATTTGCAGATTTTTCAGCTGTCAGCAGCTTGGAATAGATCACTGAAGGCCATTTTCTGCTCTGACTCTATGGACTTTTTTTTTTTTTTTTTTTGCATGAAACACTTGATTGTCTCTGATAATACACATTGTTTCAATGTTTGTATTTCTTTTGAAAACCTTATTATTGAGCTATTATTTCATACCATAAAATTCACCTCTTTTAAATGCATAGTTTGATGAGTTTCAGTAAATTTATATAGCTGTGCAACATCACATTTTAAAATGTGAGTTCACATTTTAGTGAACTCTCTCTTCACACCAGAAAGTTCCCTTATGCCCATGTATGGTCAGTTCCCACTTTACCTCCAGTCCCAGGTAGCCACTGATCTATTATTTCTAAATTTTTTTTGTCTTTTCTAGAAAGATCATAAATAGTTTCTTCTATTTAGTATAATGTTTTTGAGGTTCATCCATGTTGCTGCATATATCATTAGTTTGTTTCTGTCTTTTGGTGAGTAGTAGTTCTTTGTATGAATATATACCACATTTTTTTTTCTGTTGATAAACAATTAAGTTGTTTTTGTTTGGGGCAAATATGAGTAATGGTGCTGTGACCATTTGAATAACCCTTCTGTGGACATGTGGTTTCTTTCCTCTTGGATAAATAATAGAAATGGAATTGCTGGATTGTGTGAGATAATATATACAAACTTTAACTTTTTAAGAAACTGCCAAATTAGGAAGGCTGGGTGGCTCAGTGGGTTAACCCTTTGCCTTTGGCTCAGGTCATGATCTCTGGGTCCTGGGATCGAGCCCTGCATTGAGCTTTCTGCTCAGCAAGGAGCCTGCTTCCTCGTCTCTCACTGCCTGCCTCTCTGCCTACTTGTGATTTCTCTCTTTGTGTCAAATAAACAAAATCTTAAAAAAAAAAGAAAGAAAAAGAAACTACCAAATTGCTTCCCAGAAATGGCTATGCCATTTTACAATTCCTACCATCAGTGTTTGAAGATATCAGTTTCTCTACATCCTCACCAATATTTGGTATTAAGTCTTTTTGATTATAGCCATTTTAGTGAGAGTGTCATGAGATCTCGTTTTAATATTAATTTCCCTAATGGCTAACGCTCTTGAGCATCTTCTCATGTATCTATTTGCCATTTGGTAGGTCTTCTTTATAGACATGGCTGTTTGGGGCACCTAGGTGGCTCAGTTGGTTAAGCATCTACCTTCAGTTCAGGCCATGATCCCAGCGTTCTGGCATGGAGCCCTCTGTTGGTCTTCTGCTAAGGGGGGAGCTTGCTTCTCCCTCTCCCTCTGCCCCTGCTTATGCTCTCCTTCTCTCTCTTTCAAAGTAAATAAATAAAATCTTACAGATGTGGCTATTTAAATCTTTTGCCCATTTTATAAGATGAAATTTGAGTTGTAAGAATTATTTACACATTTTGGATATGGGTTCTTTATCAGATTAATGTTGTGTGAATATTTTCTCCCAGTCAAGTGTTGTGTCTTTTCATTTTCTTACTGGTGTCTTTTGAAGATGGAACATTTTAAATTTTGATTAAGTGCAAATTACTCATTTTTTTTTTTAATGGACTTGCTTTTTGGTGTTGGATCTAAGAACTCTTTGCCTAGCCCAGATTCACAAAGATTTCTCCTGTGTTTTCTTGTAAGAGTTCTGTAAGTTCAGCTCTTATAATTAGGTCTGTGATCCATTTTGACTTGAAGTAAAGTTCTAAGTTCATTTGTTTTTGCATATTTATATCCACCTGGTTTAGTATACGTGTTGAAAGAGTTATCCTTTCTCCATCGAATTACCTTCATGCCTTTGTCAGAAATCAGTTGACCACATATGTGGGTTTATTTCTGAACTCTGCTCTGCTCTACTGAAATATGTGGAGATACAGATGCAGACATAAATAAAGATTTAGACATAGATCTAGACTTGCTGTTACAGTGTCACACTGTTTTGATTACTGTGGTTTTATAATAAGTTTAAAGTCAGGTTATAGTAGTCTTTTAACCGTCTTTTTCACTATACAGTTCTGGCTATTCTCTGTCCTTTGCATTTCCATATACATTTTAGCCTCAACTTGTTAATTTCTAAAAAGAAAAAAAAAACCTAGGATTTTGATAGGGATTACATTGAATCAATAGACCAATGTAGGGAGAACTGACATCTTAACAGTATTAAGTCTTTCACTTCATGAAGTTGATCTGTTTTCCATTTTATTTAGTTTTCCTTTAATTTTTCTCAGTAGTGTTTTCTATTTTGTAGTGTACTGGTTTTGATTCTTTTCTTTTCTTTTTTTTTTTTTTTTAAGTGCCATGAGCCTGGGGGTTGGGGCAGAGAGAAAGAATCTTAATCAGGCTCCACCACATGGCAGAGCCCAACAGGGGGCTTGATGCCACAGCCCTGAGATGACCTTGAGGTGAAATCAAGAGTCAGATGCTTAACTGACTGAGCCACCCCGGCATCCCTTGAATTTCTTCTTTAAAAATTTATCCCAAATATTCTAATATTTTTGATGCTGTTAGAAGTTTTAAAAATTTCATTTCAGAGTATTTGTGACAAGCATGTGGAAATATAATTGATTTTTTTATATTGATCCTATAACATTGTTAAACTCCCGTACCAGTTCTGTTGGGATTTTCTTGATTGCTTAGGATATTTTATTCACAAAATCATACATAGTCCTTGAAAATGGTATTTATGGAAGTACACATTATTCTTATTCTAGAATGATGTTGCCACAACCAAATGCATTTTTGGGGTGCCTGGGTGGCTCATGGGTTAAAGCCCTGGCCTTCAGCTCAGATCATGATCCCAGGGTCCTGGGATCGAGCCCCACATTGGGCTCTCTGCTTTGTGGGGAGCCTGCTTCCTCTTCTCTCTCTGCCTGCCTCTCTGCCTACTTGTGATCTCTGCCTGTCAAATAAATAAATAAAATCTTTTTAAAAAATGCGTTTTTGTTAGTTATTGGTGGAAATATTGCTCTAATTTTATTCTTTTTCCCTTTTATTAATCTGTATTGAGGATATGCTTTTTATATGTCTGTTAGACATTAAAGGAAAAAAGTTGGCAGTTGGATATATATACACCTAAAGTCCAAGAAAAAAGCTCTGGGTAGAGGTGTATGTGAATTGTCAGAGCACAGTTAAAGTTGTAGGACTGGGCATGATTACCTAAAGGGATTGACTTAAAGTTCAGTCATCCTTGGAAGAAGAATTGAGGGGAGTCTGAAAAAGGTTTAAGAGGTACCCTAAGCCCAGGAATCTAGGGGCAACTTGTGGGGAGTATGTTAGAAAATTACTGATTACCTGTATGTTTATGAGCCACCTGCATGTATGAAGTGCTTTAAGATAATTTTTTTAAATTCCTCACTATTCTAAGAGTGTACAAGAAATGTCTTTCACAAGAAATTGAACCTTGTAAGATCACTGATGCCTATACCATTTTTTTCCTTTGAATTATTTACAGTTACTGCTTGGCAGTTTTTATTTTCAGAGTAATGTGATTTTTAATCACTAAACATTCTAGTCATCATTTTCTGTTTAATGTCCAGTTTGGTATATTTTTCTGATGCTCTTACCTACATTGTAAATGTTACTGACTTCATGAGAGTCATACGAAATATCTTTTTTTCTTCATTCCTAGGCAAATACTGTGGTCTGGGGTTGCAGATGAACCATTCAATTGAATCAAAAAGCAATGAAATTACAGTGCTGTTCATGAGTGGGATCCATGTTTCTGGACGAGGATTTTTGGCCTCATACTCAGTTATAGAGAAACAAGGTAATTTTCAACTTTATATCACAACTTCCACATTTTACAATTTGTAAAAATAAAAATGAAGTGTTTCTTCTAGTACTTGTTATTCGAGATTAGAATAGAGTAGAAAGACTAACCGGTTAATAACATATATAAATTTTATGAATAAAATTGTTTCAGAATTCTAAAAATTAGAAGTATATTAAATTTTTATAAATTCCGTATACTAATAATTATATAAGTTTCATACACTTCCCTTTCCACAGTAGGGGAAATACTGATTTTTCACTTTTATAAGATTGGAACACAAACAACAATAACTTTTTAAAAATCTGTCAGTTATTGAAATGTGTCATATAAAGTTTCATTATCCACAGGTTACCATTTCATAATACTGTGTTAAAGACCACATTACCATTCTTCTCCAAAGAATAGATTCTGACTCCACCAGGAGTATGCTTGGGAACGCTGTCTGAGATGCTGCGAGATAAACCTGAGATACTGGCTAGATTGTTACTGTTGATAGTGCCAAGGAGGGAAATTAAAAGCAAGGCTATTGAGTGGAACAGAATGCAAAATTTACTTGAATTTCTCAAATAAAATGTGAGACATGAATAAAATCTCTCATGAATTTTGGCTACTGTGGCATGGATTTGTTTCCTCTGCTATTAGGAGCACCGTGGTAAGAAAGTTTTAGGAAGTGCTCCTAATGCAGGGATATGTCAGACAAAGCAATCATTTAAATCAGAAAATAGATGATGATTTTGATATTGAAAAGTGATTCAACTAAGCTGACAACTTAAAATTTTTAAAACGCTGTTACTTTATGTTACATAAATGAGAAAATTGAGGGCCTTCTATGTGTGAGAATGCTGTGCACTGAGAATGACTGAGGGCAGTGCAAGCTGTTCCTTTTCAGCTCTGGTACGTTCGAGATAAACACGATAGGTATCATTAGCAGTTTATTTAGAGTGTGATAGAGAAGCAGATGTTCTGTGGGAAGAAAGGTATACTTTTTCCTAATTTCTGAGGTATGGAACAAAGTGGGAAAGCTAATAAAATTGCTCTGAGAGAATGAGAAAGAAGACTTATTTGGATAGAATAATGGAAAGGAAGAAACTGGAAACATCACACTAAATGAAAGTGTTTCCCACAGAACCACGTAAGTAAGGCAGCAAGGTGTTGTAGGAGGAACACCCCTGCCTCTGTCACATGCTTGCCAGGTGATTTCTGGCCAGTCATCTCACTTCTGTAACCTCTGTGGATTGGTTACAAGGACTAACTCTAATATGTGTGTAGTGTCTGTAAGCACATGACACAGTAGACACGAAACAAATGTTAGTTTCCTCCTTTCACCACCATACACCACAAACACATATTCATTCCCCACTATCAGGAAAGTAAGATAGAAAACACTGAGTGAGATGATGGTAGGTTCCCATCCTTTCAGGTTTATTTCCTGGAAGTCTTGAGTTGATAGGTGAGAGGATAGAAAATATACAATTCATTTGCTTCTAAAGCTCCTTGAGTTGCCTCCTCTCGCTATCAGCTTAAATTGTTAATTTTTTTTCTTCATATTTCCCCCTTTCTCTCTTCATTAAGTATTGAGTTGAAGGTTTCTTTTTAAGATTTATTTATTTATTTTAGAGAGTGTGCACATGTACACATATGCTCACACAAGTACGGGGAAGGGCAAAGGGAGAGGGAGAGAATCCTTAGGCAGACTTCCTGCTTAGTGTGGAGCCCAACATGGAGCTGGATCCCAGAACCCCGAGACCACGACCTGAGCCAAAATCAAGAGTTGGCTGCTTAACCAGCTGAGCCACCCAGGTGCCCCTTGCTAACATTCTTGAAAATAAATATCCCTTCATTTAAAAAAAATTTTTTATATTGTGTATTTAAATTATGGAGCTTTTTTGTTCCACAGAAAACTGAACATCCTATATTAAAGTTTAAGATTTGACAGTGATCTCAGGTAACAGAATCAATATGTTGTAGACTTACATATGTCTGCCAGATTTCAAGTGGTTATGTCACTATTTTACATGAATCTTAGATACCAAAGTTCTTTGAAATATCTACCATAATCTGGAACTTTTTTTTTTTAAGATTTTATTTATTTATTTGACAGAGATCACAAGTAGAGAGGCAGGCAGAGAGAGAGGAGGAAGCAGGCTCCCCACAGAGCAGAGAGCCTGATGCGGGGCTCAATCCCAGGACCCTTGGGATCATGACCTGAGCCGAAGGCAGGTCATGGGAAATTCCTCATTTCACACCTCTTTCCTGAGTTTTTACTTAGGTTTCTGTGTATACTTGCTTCCTCTAGAAAGCATTTGTTTTATTTGAAGTTATAAGTGAATTGGATGGGTGCCTGGGTGGCTCAGTGGGTTAAGCCTCTGCCTTTGGCTCAGGTCATGATCTCCGAGTCCTGGGATCAAGCCAGGCATCAGGCTCTCTGCTTAGTGGGGACCCTGTTTTCCCCCTCTCTCTCTGCCTATTTGTGATCTCTGTCTGTCAAATAAATAAATAAAATCTTAAAAAAAAAATAAGTGAATTGGCTAAATCCAAGAGAACCTTGGGTGAATTTCTTACCATTTCTTCTTGGGTGGCCTTTCAGATACAATTTCTTTTAATAACTCATTCATTTGAATGTTGATTGGCTTTGGTTTGAGAGCCTGTTTGTTTCCATCCAGGAAACTTTGCTGCCACACTGAATTCTATGAATATTTTCAAGGAACACCACTACATGTCCCCAGCTTAGCAACCTAGTTAGAAATTTAGAGTATTTGGGAATGAAAAGATTGTGAAAAATTTTGCTACAACAGCTTCTTTGTTTGTTAAACTCTCACAAACACTTGCTAATGTTATGCTATGTGTTGTTGATAGAGTCATGATTTTGTGTGACGTAGACTAATTTTCATGCCTTTATGCAAGAACACATGGCAAAATTATATTTCCTTCAGTGCCATATTTCCTGCAATATGCCTAGCACTGGGAAAACAGCAGTATAAATAAGAGACAGTTATTCCTTCATGGAGTTTACAGTACAGGGTTGGGAAAAAGCATTAAACACATGATATATTTAGGAAGCTGAATGAGAAACGCAGGCAGCCAAGAATACTTTATCCATCATGTCTGTCATTACAAATAATAGTAGAGATTTAAAAAAACTTCCAGGACAAATGGAAGCTAAAAGAATTTTTGATCAGTAAACCAGCCCTGCAAGAAATATTAAAGATCTCTTAAGCGAGGAGAGAGCCCAGAAGTTAACATAGACCAGAAAGGAGCAAGGACAATGTACAGAAACAGAGGCTTTACAGGTAATACGGTGGCACTAAGTTCATGTCTTTCAGTAGTTATTCTGAATGTAAGTGGGCTAAATGCCCCAATCAAAAGACACAGGATATCAAATTGGATAAAAAAGCAAGAACTGTTGATAAGCTGTCTGCAAGAGACTCATTTTAGACCCCAAAACACCTCCAGATTGAAAATGAGGGGGTGGAAAACCATTTATCATGCTAATGAACATCAAAAGAAACCTGGGGAAGCAATGCATATATCAGACACATTAGATTTTAAACCAAAAGAGATAAGCAAGTACACTATATGGTAATTAAACAGTCTATCCAACAAGAAGATCTAACAATTGTAAATATGTATGTCCCTCACCAGGGAGCAGCCTATTAGATAAACCAGTTAATAATAAAATTCAAGAAACATATTGATAATAATAGTAGGGGACTTTAACACCCCACTTATGCAATAGATCATTTAAGCAGATCACAACAAGGAAACAAGGGCTTTGAATGACACACTGGACCAGATGGACTTCACCAATATATTCAGAACATCCCATCCTAAAACAACAGAATACACACTCTTCTGAAGTGCACATGGGACATTCCCCAGAATAGGTCACATACTGGGTCACAAGTCAGGGGTCAAAAGGTACCAAAAGATTGGGATCACTCCCTGCATATTTTCAGACCATAGTCCTTCGAAATTTGAACTTAATCACAAGCGGAAATTTGGAAAGATCTCAAATATATGGAGGTTAATGGCATCCTATTAAGAATGAATGGGTCAACCAGGAAATTAAAGAAGAATGAAAAAACTCATGGAAACAA
The DNA here is from genome assembly GCA_004024625.1 of Mellivora capensis. Classification (NCBI taxonomy): domain Eukaryota; kingdom Metazoa; phylum Chordata; class Mammalia; order Carnivora; family Mustelidae; genus Mellivora; species Mellivora capensis. Next base: position 57,453 of record PISX010012639.1, read on the forward strand.
ATGAAAATGAAAACACAACTGTTCAAACCCTTTGAGATGCACCAAAGATGGTCCTAAGAGGGAACTCTGTAGCAATACAAGCCTTTCTCAAGAAACAAGAAACCTAATGTTACTCCTAAAGGAGCTGGAGAAGGAACAGCAAATAAAGCCTAAGCTTAGCTTGAGAAGAGAATTAATAAAGATTAGAGCAGAAATCAATGATATAGAAACCGAGAGAATAGTAGAACAAATCAATGAAACTAGGAGCTTGTTCTCTGAAAGAATTAATACGATCGATAAACTGCTAGCTAGTTTTATCAAAAACAAAGGGAAAGGGCTCAAATGAATAAAATCATGAATGAAAGAGGAGAGAGCACAACCAATACTGAGGAAATACAAACCATTATTAGAACATATTATGGGCGACTATCTGCCAACAAATTAGGCTAGCTGGAAGGAATGGGTGCATTCCTTAAAACGTATCAAGTACCAAAACTGAAACAGGAAGAAATAGGAAAACTTAACAGATCTGTAACCAGCAAGGAAATTGAGGCAGTAATCAGAAACCTCCCAATAAACAAGAGTCCAGGGCCAGGGGGCTTCCCAGAGTTATTCTTACCAAACATTTGAAGAATTGATAACTATTTTCTCAAGCTGTTTCAAAAAAATAGAAATGAAAGAAAAACTTCCAAACTCTTTATATGAGGCCAGTATTACCTTGATCCTAAAACCAGCCAAAGACCCCACCAAAAAGGAGAATAACAGACTGATGAACATGGATGCAAAATTCTCACCAAGATACTAGCTAATAGGATCCAACAGTACATTAAAAAAATTGCCATGACTAAGTGGGATTTATTCCTGGGCCATAAGTGTAGTTCAACATCTGCAAATCAATCGGTGTGATAGACTACATAAAAGAAAGAACAGGAACTATCCTTTCAATAGATGCAGAAAAAGCATTTGACAAGAAAGCATTCTTTTTTAAAATTGAAACTTTTATTTGAAAATTGAAAAAATATGTAGACCCTAGAGACATCCTAGACCTCATATTAGCAACCACTCATGAGAAGGTCTATTGAGAGAAATTCCCAAGTTACTGCTGGTCTTACTGAGACAAGCAAAACCAGTTATTCAGAGGTCCAGAGTCAGTAAGTCGGATCTTTTTATCTAGTTAGTAATAAAGGAGACTGACGTTTTCATTCTAAAATGTAAAATTAAAAACATTTACCACTGGATACTAGCTTTTATTTATATTATTTATTGAAAAATAAATTTTATAGGTGAGTGATCCAAATACTTGGTTTTGAATCTGTTTAACATTAGCCAGTTTCTAGGGAAAACACATTAGTAGGATGACTCTGGGCAATAATGTTTAAGTTATTTTAGTTATAGAACAGTGAGCTCAGAAGACATATCTATATTTGCATTGAAAGCTTCAAGTCCTTTAAGGCAGCCTCTGTTATGTACCATAAATTGATGGGAGTAGATGTATGTGTCTTAGTTACACATGCAGCTAAGAAGTGATAGTCAGTACTTCTTTTGTAGAACATGACATCATCCTTAAAAAGTAATGTTAAACCTCTTTATTTCACATTTTACCAGTCCAGAATTTTGTAGTGGTCATACTTTTGTAGGTTTGTGCCTTTTTAGTAGGAAAAAATAGTAAATAGTTTGAAATTTCATGTGAAATAAAATGAGCCAAGGTATATACTAATGAACTTTCTAACTGGAATTTACAAACACTTTATTCACTCCTGACCCCTTAGAATCTGAGAGCCATCTGCTTATGCCTTACAAAAAGCTGAGCCTGGGAAATATTCCCATTTGACGGGAGTATTGTTATATGTTAGGTTTATTATTATTATTATTATGTTCAGTTAGACAGCATATAGTACATCATTAGTTTTTGATGTAGAAAGGAAACAGCAAAACTAAGAGGCAACCCACAGAAGGGAGAAGATATTTGCATATGACATTACAGATAAAGGGCTGGTATTCAAGATCTGTAAAGAATTTATCAAACTCTTGGGTTTTCCACATAGAGTATCATATCATCTGCAAAGAGTGATAGTTTGACTTCTTCTTTGCCGATTTGGATGCCTTTAATTTCTTTTTGTTGTCTGATTGCTGAGGCTAGGACTTCTAGTACTATGTTGAATAGCAGTGGTGATAATGGACATCCCTGCTGTGTTCCTGATCTTAATGGAAAAGCTTTCAGTTTTTCTCCATTGAGAATTATATTTGCGGTGGGTTTTTCATAGATGGCTTTGATGATATTGAGGTATGTGCCCTCTATCCCAACACTTTGAAGAGTTTTGATCAGGAAGGGATGCTGTACTTTGTCAAATGCTTTTTCAGCATCTATTGAGAGTATCATGTGGTTCTTGTTCTTTCTTTTATTAATGTGTTGTATCACATTGATTGATTTG
>PISX010012640.1:0-59741 GCA_004024625.1 Mellivora capensis
GCAAAGGAAACAGTTAACAAAACCAAAAGACAACTGACAGAATGGGAGAAGATATTTGCAAACGACATATCAGATAAAGAGCTAGTGTCCAAAATCTATAAAGAACTTATCAAACTCAACACCCAAAGAACAAATAATCCAATCAAGAAATGGGCAGAGGACATGAACAGACATTTACTGTTAAGAAGACATCCAGATGGCCAACAGACACATGAAAAAGTGCTCCACATCACTCGGCATCAGGGAAATACAAATTAAAACCACAATGAGATATCACCTCACACCAGTCAGAATGGTTAAAATTAATAAGTCAGGAAATGACAGATGCTGGTGAGGATGCGGAGAAAGGGGAACCCTCCTACACTGTTGGTGGGAATGCAAGCTGGTGCAACCACTCTGGAAAACAGCATGGAGCTTCCTCAAAAAGCTAAAAATAGGACTACCCTATGACCCAGCAATTGCACTACTGGGTATTTACCCTAAAGATACAAACGTAGTGATCCGAAGGGGCACGTGCACCCGAATGTTTATAGCAGCAATGTCTACAATAGCCAAACTATGGAAAGAACCTAGATGTCCATCAACAGATGAATGGATAAAGAAGATGTGGTACATATACACAATGGAATACTATGCAGCTTTAAAAGAAATGAAATCTTGCCATTTGCAACGACGTGGATGGAACTAGAGGGTATCATGCTTAGTGAAATAAGTCATTCGGAGAAAGACAACTATCATATGATCTCCCTGATATGAGGAAGTGGAGATCCAACGTGGGGGCTTGGGGGGGTAGGAAAAGATGAATTGAAACAAGATGGGATCGGGAGGGAGACAAACCATAAGTGACTCTTAATCTCACAAATCAAACTGAGGGTTGATGGAGGGAGGGGTGTCGGGAAAGGGGGGGGTAATGGACATTGGGGAGGGTATGTGCTATGGTTAGTGCTGTGAAGTGTGTAAACCTGCCGATTCACAGACATGTACCCCTGGGGATAAAAATACTTTATATGTTTATAAAAAATAAAAAAATGAAAAAAAAAGAAGCTACACTTTTAATTACATTGAATACTTTAAGAGTAGAAGGGAACATATCTAACATCTAAGAATTTTCTATTCTTACTATAGAATTTCTGTCTTTGGCAGAAGTGCTGAGGCCTTTGAATGTCCCCTCAGACCTTGGAAAATGTGAAACAAACTTTTTCAAATGTGAGAGCATGGAATCCTAACCTGGTTATGCAGGTGGAGGGTTGGTTTCAAGGAGACCTTGGGCTTGTTCCAGGCCATTGCCTTGTACTGACACCAAGTAGGAGTAATGCGCATCACCTGCATACTTAGACATTTCTCTCCAACAAAATATTTAATGAATATGCTGAACAATATCTTCCCAAGTTTTCCCTGTGTAACTAATCTTTCTCTACCCTAAAGAAAAAAAAAAGGAAAGAAAATAAAAGAAAACTTAGTGACTTTTCCCCCCTCCTCATTTTCTCTTCTCAAGATCAGATTCTTATAAGTGATTCAAGGCACTTCTATCATATGGTGATATGTAATGACATTTAGTTTATGTAATAGCATCTCAAAGTCTCTTTGAAAACCTTCCAAATTGCTTTTGCTTTCTCTCCCTCATCTGATTTTTTAGTATTCTACAAACTTAACTTTTTTCTGGAAGGGAAGATCTTGCCAACAAGAAAGGTTATGTTTGTTCAAATATTTGTACTGTCCTTGTTTACTTTCAAAGTCATTGATTTTACTTTGTTAAAATATGTAATGTTTTTTAAATTGAAAACAAGCATTCAGAACACATTCCTCCACAGCTGGGATCTGAACTTCTAAGCATATTTCTTTAAACACATTTAAATGAGTATAAATTAATAGTATTATAAGATACTGAAATACAATTACCTATAACTACAATTACAGGACATGTGAATCTGAAGCTTAGGAAATAATCATCTCTTCAAAGCACCAATTTTATTCAGAGTAAGGAAAATTTATACGGAGATTTTTAAGGAAGGTGGGACAAGAATGCCAGCGTGAAGAAAGTAATAAAAGTTTTAAAGGGAATAAATGTATTGTAGTACAGGGCAAGCCATATTACTCTATACCTCTCGGGAGGCAATGTTTGGATACACAAAGGTGAAGGGACAAAATTGCGTAAATGCAGGGCAACTGGAAAGCAGATTCTGGAACTAAGAGTTCTTTAATCTTTCTTTTTCTAATCCTAATTTAGCAATTAGGTATTGAATATAAAAAAACACATGTTTCTTCAACTTGTCTCAGGTAAAGAGATAGACTTAGCTTCTAAGAGTAATTATGGGTTGTTAAAATTAAAAAGGTAAAATATTGTAAAATCTTTTGCTTCATTCTTCCCAGCATTCTTAGTCAGATTTGGATTGCATTTTGGTGTAGCAAGAATCTGGGATGTTAAGTACTGACTGACATTTTAGGGAAATCATTTAAGTCTGTGGTTGAGGTTGGGGAAATGGATGTCATAGTTTTTGTATTTTAGTAGATTCAAGAAATAGAACATAAATTCATTGTGTCTCTAAGCCCTTTCAGTCCTACCATCAAAATATATCTTCTATTTAGGCTTCTAACTATATGTTTTTATTTTGAAAATTCTGTGCTTTTTTTTTTTATTTATTTATTTGTCAGAGAGAGAGAGAGAGAGAGTGAGCGCAGGCAGACAGAGTGGCAGGCAGAGGCAGAGGGAGAAGCAGGCTCCCTGCCGAGCAAGGAGCCAGATGTGGGCCTCAATCCCAGGATGCTGGGATCATGACCTGAGCTGAAGGCAGCCGCTTAACCAACTGAGCCACCCACGCGTCTCAAAAATTCTGTGCTTTAATAGATGTTTATTTTGTCTAAAATTTTCTACCACCATGTACACCTAGCAAAAAATGACACTTTGAGAAACAAATGAAGAATCTCATCCTCTGTGAAAAATTTCCTGAAATCCAAAAAGAATTTAAAAATTTCTTCCTATGTCAGCACTTACAAGTTTTGCAATGCTATAATGCAGTTTTAATATTGCCTATTTATGTAGATATATCCCTTACTAGACTTTGAGATCTTTGAGAGCAAAGCTGTATCTCATTTTTCTCTACTCAGTAGGAAACCACATAAAACCTGACATTCTAAACTGTTAACTGGATCAATGGAATCTACATTGATTGTTTTCAAAGTTAATTTTTTATTCTGGAAGCTAAAATTGAGTTTAACAAGTTTTAGAAAGTAGAAATCACTTTTTTGATAAATTATTTTTTAAATGCTTAAATAGTACATTTTTCTGTGAAAACTTTATGATAATATTTTATAAACACTTTCAGAAAATACATGTATTTATATTATAGTACAGTATATAATAAATGTATTATTGATTAATTGACATAAATAATAAATATATATAATGGATTTATAGAGAGTTTAATGCATATACTACCTATCAGAATGTAGATATACTTTGGTAGTTGCTAGAATGGAGTAACTCTTAAGAAATTTTCCACTGCCAATAACTGAAAACTTGATATCAAAGCACCTAAAACAATTAGGAAATATATTATTTTATATAACAAAGTTCAGAGATGGATAGGGTTCTGAACTGGAGTAGTATAATTTTTTTTCCTGCTAATCTCATATGTTTATCATTCTCTTTGTTTTGACTTTGTCATACTTTCCTCCTTCAAGTTCCTAAGTATGCTAGCAGATGGGGTTATATGCTTTCTTCTTCATGTCCAAAGAGAAGAGAAAATCTTTCATGTATTCCTGAAGTAAAAATTTTTCTCTTCTTTTTGAGTAGTTTAGCTCATGTTCATTATTTTGTTTCGATAACAGTTTTTAGGAAACTGTCATGCATTTGTTGGCTTAATCCTGATAATAGCATGGTTTATGTGTTGATCATGTTTGGACTATTTTAACACATCACCCAGTAGTTGGGGATGCAGTCAGCTTTCTAGAGTTGTTGTCATAAGAGGGGAAAGTGCATTCTTTAACAAAATCTAGGCTCTAACCAAATTATGAGGAATGAATGTTTAAATGTTGGATATTTATATTGTCCATTCTAAAAAGTGTTTGCATTTTTTAACTATGTAGTAAACTAGTAGTCTTCAGAAACATCTAAATATAAGGTAGAGGAAGGCTAGTTTTTAATAATCTGAAGGTAACAGTGAACTGAAGTCAAATAGACTCTGAAGTTCTTTTTCTGTATCCACTTCATTATATACTGAATTTTGTGTGTACTCTATAAGATCCCTTTACTTACCCAAGGTCATACACTATAGAAATGAAAATGTAATTGAAATTCAATACTCAGTAGCTAGAAGATTGAAGAGAGAGTTAACAAATTGGAATTTAGGGTAATTAGGAAACATCCAGAATGAATTATGTAGAGGAATAATGGTGCAGAATATGAAACAGAGTGTAAGAGATCAGGAACACAAGGACTAGGGAGAGAAAATACATGATCTATCCAACCCCCCTCATTCTGCCCAGCAAAAAGGAAAGAAGGAAGGAAGGAAGGAAAAGGAAAGGAAGGGAAAGAAATAGAAATATAGAGTAGATAGGACAAATACAAAGCAAATTATGAGATGATTAAGCCCTAAAATATTTATATATACCTCACATATAAACTTATTAACCTGGAATATAAATAAATCAACACAAAAGGATAAACAACTTAATAGATAAGAAGCATACAAACACAAATGAATATAAGATACCATTACATACTTATTAGATTGCTAGATTTAAAAAGATTGACAGTATTAAGTGTTGGTGAGAATGTGGAGCAACTGGAACTCATTTCAATTTATTTGCTTACTTTGGAGAGGAGGAAGTGAGTAGGAATTATGAAGGGCTTCCTGATTCTGGGGATATTGTATTTCCTGATCTGGGTGGCAATTACATGGACATGTTAATGAAAATGCATTAATCTGTATTTTTATGATATTTGTACTTTTACACATGTGTCATACTCCTATAAAATGTTCAATAGAAATAATCACTTATTTTAAGCAGTAAGCCTAGTATTCTCCTGGGGAAATGCAGTAAAACTGCAATTTTGAGATTTATTACTACACACAATCTATTACAAAGTTAAGATTGAGGTTGCAAATTTGTATTCCTGTAAATGCCTCTGAAAAGGATAGAATTGTGGTAAATCACTGAAAGAAAAATTATAGATGGATATGAAAAGATATACCCAATGAGTTTATGAGGTTATTTAATATAATATATACCATTGGATTTCATTTTTATGTTTTAGGTAGGTAAATACCAGAAAAAATTCATCACCTAACACTTCAAAAGCTCTGTGACCTTGAATTTCAAAGTCAGTTCTGGTTATGTGACCTCTCAAAATGCCATCACGTCTTCCTAATGGTAGAGAAAATGCAATTCATGAGTATCCTCTCTTACTACATTTACAACACTTCTTTCCTATTGATATATTGCCTTTCTTTCTTCCTCATTATTTAGACTTTTAGCCTAGGAGTCTTTTCATTACAGTAACCTTTCCCTGACTCTTAAGTATGTTGTCTTTCTTACCTTTGCATTGGATACAAAGACTAATTGTTACAGAACTTCACTAATGAATTTTATGGGTTTACCTATTTCCCCCAAACTTTGAAGTCTTTGAAAGCAGGGAATGTATCAAACACGAAGACATTTTTTTAATCCCAGTGGTCAGAATAGAATGTATAGCACATGCTCCAAATATATTTGTTAAATGGCAAATAAATGGATCAGTGAGTCAATGTGGATAAACAACTATTAGCTTCTGGCTGATAGTTGAGATAATGGAGTTTCTGAATTGTGAAACTAATTTTTGGAAGTTTCTATTTTGAGGCCATATTTTCAAATGCCAATCATGAAGTAACAGTTTTTACTGGAAGTGAAAATATGAAGTGTTCCATAAATGATGTAATGTCATGTAAATGTCTCCAGAAACAACTTTGCTAGAGTTTTATCTTTCTTTTTTGTATGTCTTGTCTTAACACTTTGGTTTAGTAACTGCTTTCAAAGTGAATAGTTTTGACAGAACTGTCTAGATTTGTATAATCAGAATTTACTGTCCCTGAGGCAGTTTTTGGAATACAAAGGTACAAACTCTCTTCATTTATCTTATTAGAAGAGTCAAGATTTTCAGACCATGTTTAGGTTGTGTATATTTTCTAGTCTTCTCTTTGCAATGCTTTTTTTTCTTCTTCCTGCTCATAATACTTATAATGTACTTAGTTTATCCCTAGATAATAATTTCTCATCATTTCCTTGTTTAGTAAGTACATACTAGTGCTTTTGAATATACCATGAGGGTTAGCTCTCCCAATTACCAGTGAATGTTTTGATATTGTATATCATATCCTAGGAGTCTAAAGTATTTCAGAATCTATTTCTGCTTAAAAATACCCAGTGGGGCTCATATTACGTACATGCTCTCCTTTCCTTCTATATAAACACACACACACACACACACCTATATTTATACCTACCTGTCTATTGAACGTTTTTTTCTCAAGAAAAAGAAGAAAGCTATCATAAAAACTAAATTTTCCCAAATGTGTCGTTAAAATTGAACAGACCGATCTCGAATATGTACTCGAGCAAATCTCAGAAGTATGAATGATTGTTGTTTGGGGGAGTATATTCCTCTGATGCAGTAATAATCTACTGATCTGCTTTCCAACTCTAATTGTTTGTTTGGATTTTATTTCTTTCTATAAATGAGGTAATGAGATTTAGGGATTGAAGGGCAGAAATTTAATTGACAATGCAATAAACAGCCATCTAAAGTAAGCTTTTACAAAATGACACCACCACTCACTGAAAATCCCAACTATATTCAGAATGAATATAAATGGTTACCTCTTGCAATATTCGACGAAATTTAGAACCCTTTGAGAATCCCTTTCAGTCAGTATTAAGCAAAAGATTCTTTTAAAGAAGTGAAGATTAGCAATTATGTTTTGTGATTTCCCAATACTGCTTTAACATTTCTTATCTAAGTTAGATGATCTATCTGCACATTTCAGGATAAATTCAAAAGCAGTGGCACAAAGTGGTTGTGTTTCATTAGGACAAAATAGGGAGGTATTTTTACAGGCAAAAATATATTTTATATTAACACCTGCACTGTTTTGCAACAGAAATACTGCTATATGTGTGATAGTGCAACTTTAATTCAGGTAATATATTTAGTTATATTTCATTTCCTGTTCTTTATAACTTCCTCAAAATAACATTAGAAAGTGATGAGAAGTTTATATTAGTATGGTTCAAACTGTGACCACAAAGTCTGTTATCATGGCAACTCTGCCCAATTAAAAAAGTACCATGCTCCAATTTGTGGTACAGTATTCTTCGAAACACAATTACACTGTATAAAACATTTGGCAATTCCTTGAGATTATTTATAGGGTATTTGAACTATAGAAATTACTTTATTAGGGAAAAGAAGAGAACAAATTTGCTTATCTGTATATGGTTTTTTAGTTTGATCTAAGTTTCTTAGCATTATTTTTCTTGGTCTTAGTATTTCACTAGATATTACAAACATATGTATATATGAAATACATATATAAAATACATATAAATATCACATTCATATTATTTATTCTATTAATATTATTATATCAGAGGTTAGTGTGGGTTTATTCAAATGAGCTAATTGGTTATTTAAATAGAATTCTTCAATTTCAACTTCAGGGCCAAGAGATTTAAATAGAAGCATGACTAAATATATTTTATTTATAATCATTTAATCACATGCTTCATTTAAGTCTCATTCTTCTGGACCATATTTTATCTGTGTGTCTCACTTTATTTCAATTTCAGCTTCTTTCCAGAAGATCCTCCAAATATAGAGCCAGATGGCACCTTACTCTTTGGCTTCATTAGACCATTCTTGACGTTGAACAAGGAATATCTCAAGTGACTAAATGATACTTCAGATATTCATGCCCATTCAGTCTGTAAATGCGGCTCATCCGTGAATTTGGCTGGAATTGTTCAATAAATCTCATAGGACATGGGTTGATGAGCTTTGTGCTAACTATGGGAGTGGCAATAAAACCACAGGGATTAACCATAATCTTTCTCCACATTAACATGATTTCCAGAGACCCAGAATTATTCATCACTTTTCAGAGTACTCAATGTACATAGCAACAACTGGTTACATTGTTGCTATGGTAGACACCTTCGGATGTTGACTTTGCCTCCAAAAAGTATCTGCACAATTAGCAAACTGGATACTACCTTTGGAATCAGATAATCAGTTTAAAAAGTTTAGGTATAGGCACTGCCAAAATCATAATAAGGTACAGCAAATGACTTTACAACGTGGCATGTTAATTCCTTGATTATAATTGTTTAAATGTAAACACGTTGATAGGAATTTAAATTAATTAATTTAATATAAATGGTATGCCTTTCTCCCTCATCTCAAAAGTCTTCAGCTTACTTAAGGTAAGACTATATACTATACACCTTTGGTAGGATCCATAGAATTACCAGTGAATAAATGAGACTGAAATGATAACTACAATAGGAATTCTATTTTATCTTTACAATCCAGAAAACTTACCATTGTTCCTCAAATAAACATTATTTGGTATTCATCTAATCAGGATTCCTCATTTGGTACTATTATGTTAAAATAACAAATCACCTCATGCATAGAGCTGGCTCAGTAGCATTTATGTTTAGTTATAATTTGTTGAAGGACTCCTTATTGTTTTCCTGATGTATTATCATATGCATGTGGGATACTGTTGGTGTGAGCAACAATGAAAAGCCAATATCACACTCCAGGATCTTGCTGCCTGTAGAATGGTTAACAATAGATAAAATGCATTTATTCTTGGCAGTCTTTGAAAAGTACCTTGGAGAATTACTGTAGCATTACGTAGTGTAAGCTTCAATGAAACTACAGACTAAAGTGTGATTTTTCACAGGCTTATTGTATTCAAAATGCATTGTATGTTATTAAAATAACAAAGCTTTTTATGTTGATATTTGTGAGATCCCTGACGACAAGATAATGCAATATGGAGAAAAGTCAGTAGAATTACATAGGAGAGGGGTAGCCTGCTGACATGCTTACTAGGTAAAATGTAGGATCATGAAAATTATTAACTGGGAAACTGAATTTTAACAAGCCTGATAATGCTGCTGAGCACAATTTTCTGGACTGTTCTCTGCATGGACACACCTTTCAATTTATCGGCATTTGCTTTCATGATGGTCATCTAATAAAACACCCCGGGTAAACTATTTCCATGGCGATATGGTTCTGTGGCTCACCGTCAGCACTGTCACTTGTCCTGTACAGTGGCTACCTGATCCTGGGGTACAGCAAATCCCTGGCATAGAAATCTCCTTCTCAGTCTTTCATTGTAACAATGTGATAGGAAGGGAGCCAAGATTGGCAAAACAGAGGGAAACATGTAATTTCCATGCATCTCCCAAGAAAAAAACTCCCAAAGGATTATGTTGGCAGTGAGTATAATCTTTGAGAGTAAAGTTACAACATAGTAAACAGAGGCATAAATTTTAGTGTTAAAAGGAATTATTTTTAGAGGAGTCTTAGCAACTTATATAAACTATACTTTATTTGCTTTTGTGAGATGAAAAGATTATTTCAAAGTTTAGCTAAGGTAGGATAGGCACTAATGTTAATTGAGTATCTATCTTATATCAGCATTGTATTAGGCATGAATATACATTTTCAGTAATGCTCATTTCAGCTATGCAGGGAAGGTATTTTCATCCCATTTTACCTATAAGGACATTTACTTCTACCAATTTACATTACTGTCCATAACAGCCCTATTCAAAGTGGCACTGCCTTAAGTGTCAGGTCCTATTCATAAATCCTGAGAGTGAGAAAGCAGAATAATCTAATAACAGTTGGATGACAGTGTTCAGAACACTGTGCTCTACCAAAAATGTAGATGTTATGGTTCCTGATATGGAAGGAATCTACATTTAATAGTGAGATAGGATATGTAAATGTTGAAAAAAAAACCCATGAAACAGAAATGTCTGGTAATTGATTATAGGGCTCTAAAATTAATACAGCTCTTTCACAAAATTATCACATTTGAACTCCAAAGCGATTATGTCGAAATGGTATTACTATTTTTTTTTAGTCCCATTTTATTGGTGCTAACATTGAGAACTGCACGATTTTGGTGACTTGCATAAACTGTAACAGATGATAAGTATTGAAATGAGAATTCAAACTTAACTGTTCTTACTCCAAACCCTGTGATTTTTTATTACACTGTATTGAAGTTAGGAAAAGTACCATAGCAATGATAATTAACAAGTTTGGAGTGCTTTCCTTATGTAATATTTGTATATTAAGTCAGTTAACCCTTGGGGCGCCTGGGCGGCTCAGCAGGTTAAAGCCTCTGCCTTCGGCTCAGGTCATGATCCCAGGGTCCTGGGATCTAGCCCCACATCAGGCTCTCTGCTCAGCAGGGAGCTTGCTTCCCTCCACCCCCTGCCTGCTTCTCTGCCTACTTGTGATCTCTGTCTGTCAAGTAAATAAATAAAATCTTTAAAAAATAATCAGTTAACACTTAACAACAAATCTAGGAAGTAATACTTCAGTTAACCCAATTTTAGAGATGATAAACCCAAGGCATAGAAGTTAAATAACTTGTTTAACACCTTAGAACTAGTAAGTGGCAAAGATGTGATTGAGATTCAGATAGTGTGATTCCTAAGTCCATGTCTCAAACACCACGCTATGTTGCCATTATGTCACACTAGGTTCGGAAATCTGGTCATGAACCCTACCTCAAATAGCTTTTGTGAGAATTAAGTGAGTTAATACATACAATAAGTTGGAGCAGTGCCTGGCACTCAATAAATGTTAGCTGTCATTATTTGTTCAAGCACTAGTGATATACTGTTCCAAATGGAAAGGATGGTTAGTTTGGGAAACTTCAATGGGCAGGTGAGCTTTGAGCAATATCAATTATTATTTCTCATGACTCTGTGGATTGACTGTGTAGTTCTTTGTTTCACATGATGACAGCTGGGGATGCAGTCCTAGAAGCTCATGATCTGGCATAGCCTCATTTTCTTTAAGAGATAGCCCATATTCAATATAGGAGGGGATACACAAGGGTATAAATACCAGGTCATCATTTATTGGAAGCCATCTTTAGCCATGGGAACATTTAACAATCTAGTCATGAAATCCCATTTGCCTACTCTTAAAATCAGATTACTAAAGTTATAATCTATCTTTTTAAAATGAACAGTTATGAGTTTTGACAAACATCTACAGTCATGTAACCACCACCACAACAACAAATGTAAGCTGTCCATCACCCTGTTACCTTGTATCCCTTTGGAGTCAATCTCCTCTCCTTGCTTCATCAGGGGACAATTAGTGATCTGATTTCTGTCCTTTAGTTTACCTTTTGCATAATGTCATTTAAATAGAATCATGCAGTTTGTAAATATTTGGGACTGGATTGTTTCACTTAGCATAATGTTTGTGTTATGTCTGTCATTGAGTAATATTTCATTAGATGAATATACACATTTATCCATTCAGTAGTTGATGGAAATTTTGGTTATTTCCAGTTTTTGGTGATTATGAATAAACCTGCTGAAGGTTATTCACATACAGTTGTTGTTGTTGTTGCTGTTGTTTTAGGTGGATATGTTTTCACTTTTCTCATGAGAATACTGGGTCATACAATAAATGTATATTTAAATTCATGAGAACTGCCAAACTATTTTCCAGAGAGACTGTATTATGTTACCTTCCCACCAGAAATGTTTGAGTTCTTCAACTCCTTTTCGGCACTCGGCATTGTCAGGGATATTTTTTCTCTCTATTCTAATGGGCATACAGTGGTATCTCACTTAGTTTTAATGACTAAAAATGTCAAGTATCTTTTTATGTACTTAATTACAATTTGTTTTTATTTTTTGGTAATGTATCTCTTCAAGTTTTTTTACCAATTTTTTATTGGATTGTTTTGTTTTGAATTTTGAGTTTGTTATATATTCTCAGTCCTAGTTATTGTCATATATAAGTTTTGTGATATTTCCTTCCAATCAGGGTTTTTCTTTTCACTTCTTAACAGCATCTTTTGAAGAGCAGAAATTTTAATTTTGATGAGGTCCAATTATTATTTATTATTATTTTTTTATGTCCCTTTCATGAAAGTTTTGCCTAAACAAAAAGATCACAAAAGCATTTTCTTGAAAAAGCTTTATAGTTTTAGGTACTGCATTTATGTCAATCATCCATTTTTTTTTTCATATATGGTAAGAGATGTGACTCATGAGTGGAATTTTGAAGGACAAAATATGTTCTGTTTAAAACTTGGATTTTCTTGCATATTTCTTGTATAAAATAATAAGAATGGAAACACTGTGCACATTAAAATCCGATTGGAGGAAACTGAAATTAATTAACCAAACCATATTAGTGGGTGCATTGGGATTCTTTGCATATTGGTTTGGAGTATTTCGTTTGGCACATATAAAAAAATACTATGATTTTTTTTTAATTGTAAGTTTAGCAAACATCTAAACAGCTTAGGTATACTTCCAAAATAATTTCTTTAGTTTCCTTGAAATTGATTTTGATTCTAAGGTAATTTAATTCTTCTCTGGAAGTTTTAAAAATAAAAATCTAAGGAAGAGGATATTTGGGTTATTCCTATCATTGACACCTTAATTTGTACTTGAGTGGGACATTAAACTCTGTTTCAAATTTTTGACAAGCAAAATTGAGATGTTGAACGGAAGAAGTGAGACATCGTATATGAAATGTCTTGAAGAGTATAAAATGCTCTGATGATGATGATGATGATGATATTCTTATTTAACCTGCAACCATTCTAAGTCATTCTAAGCATGACTGCTAGAATAATCTTCCAGGTTGAAGCTTTAAGACATTCCGTAATTCACTGCCTTCTAATAAGTATCCAGTTCTCAACAGATGTCCACAAATTCTAGCCATCTGCTTGCTCTTCTGTTCTACATTATTAAAGCTTCCTGTGTTTGTATCTCAATACTTACTTCTTTTTCTTCTTCCCATCATTGTTGATATGCTTAGGCAATTGTCACTCCTTAATTATACTGTGAGATTCCTGAGGCAATCCAAATGTAAGAACGTGGGATGGAAGTAGTAGAGCTTTGAACATTTTGTAGAATGGTCTAGAGTGAAGGTTCTACTATAATTGGTGAAGTTGAGGAGATTTTGATTGTCATAGGGCTGGTGATGTTTTTTGTTTTTTGTTTTGTTTTGTTTTAGTATTTGCTGATATTTTCAACCTCCTGACTGCTTTACAATTTTTGTGTGTTATTTGTTTCCACGTCTATAGATATGGCTTAATGATCACGTTTTAAAAATGCTCTGAAAGCCTTTGGTAAAAAGCAGTATATAAGTGCAAAGTATTGCCTTTCTGTTGATTGCATCTTAGAATTTTGCACAGCTTGAGAAAATATGTGTCTTTTCAAGGCATTTTATCCAAAGCTAACTTTGCTTCTCTTTATCCTGATTTGATTGTTATTGAAAAAATACCTATTTCAACAACAGTTCTTTGAAGATAACATAGACTGGAAAAAATAGAACAATAGTTTATCAGAAAGTGTTATTTCCCAGTTGAGAAATGATTTGTAACAGGACACATAAATATTTCAATCACCTAAAATACCGCATTGGAAATTGCCTTTGAGATCGATGCCTGTTGAAAGAATCTAGCAACCCCTTTGTGTGAGAGTCATCATTTCCTACACATATTTTAAGATATTGTCCACAGAAACTTGTGTCTGGTGCTCACAAAGTTCCAATGGGTATGGATTTTATGTCAACTGAAAGTAGCATTGATGTTGCTAGGGTGTAATAGAATTATGTCCTGTTAGGAAAAAAGGCGAGAAAAGAATGAAAATAATCCTTTGGCATAGGTAAAATAAGTTATTATTTTAAACATTTCTCTTTTTAAAATAAATTATTCTCTTCTCCTTGCTTTAAGTTTTATATTCTCCCCCACCACTGTTTTATTCCCTTTTTCAAGAAGGTGAACACTTTTCATGCCTGAATCCTGAGCTGCTTAATGAGTTCTTGCTAAGTATTTTTAGAGCAGTTTTTTTTCTTCATTGTTTATAAAAGAATGAAGTCATATATTTTTCAGAACAGTTTAAGGTATTTTTTGTAAAATTAAAGGCAATCCATATTGATAATCTCTATATTAAACTGCTGAGAGGGAAAGAGAGAGAGAGAGAGATCAAAGGCAATCTAATCAGTTGTTATAGAGGTTTAGAGATTCACAGTTTGATCTCACTTGCTTTATTCTACATCTTTTCTCAAAGACTGTACAACTATTTTTTATTTACTTCAAGAGAAGATGTTGATGCTTTTTTAAAAATCTAAACTCAAGCAGAACTTAAATTTTTCTCCGTCACCCCATCTGAATTCAGAAATCCTTGGGATGTTGTGGTGAAAGGGAGAGCTGGATGCCCACTTCTCACATTCAGAAGGTCGAGGGAAAGAAATACCCCTGATTTTGTCTTTGTTGAGAAAACCCAAAATGTAATAAGAAAGGAGAGTAATGCTTTGCTAAGGACTTTGCTCTATTATCTTAACAGTGAAGAGAATGGAATACTTATTCCATACTAGAAACCAGTAATTTTAAAATACTTTAATCAGTTTGGGTCAACTTGACGATAATGGAAGGATGATAAAGGAAACTCTATAATTTTTGTCTCTATAGATCTATTTAATTTTTCTACTTCATGTCTCAAATATATCTCTAGTACACTTTGGCTTCATGTGTCAGAAATAAAGTTGTGCCTTCAATGGATTTACATTATTCATTACGTCATTACATACTTTTGAGCACTTACTAAAAGGCAGGTGATATGTTAGAGTTCAAAGAATATAGAGACACAAAGTCCTTGCCTTTAAAGAGTTCATAGTCTATACTGGGAGAGTCAGGCAAACCAGTGATCCCAACACAGTGAAGTAACATTTTAATTATAAAAAAGCATCTCTGTGAAGCCATAGCATGATATGTTCTCTTCTGGTTTGAGTTATGATATAATATCTAGTTCATAAGTAGAAATATCTCCCTGTAGTTTTAGTGATTGCCTGGTTTATCTATAAAGATTTGGAATTTGTAAGCTTATAACTAAAATTATAAGAAAGAGGAATTATCTAGAAAGAGCACATAAAGTGAGATTAAAGAAATACTAAAAACAAAATCCTATGAACTTAAGAGAACTAATGGAGAAGGAACAACAAAGATGGAGAAAGAGAAATTGAATTGTAATGATCAGAAAGATGAGGGAGAACTGTGAGACATTGATGGCACTACAAAAGACTGAGAATGGACAAGTAGGTAGAGAAAGGGCAATGCATGGGAAAAGCAATCAATAAAAGAAGTGATGCATATGTCACCTAGGATATACTGGGAAATGTGCCCATGGATTTATCATTTGGAAAGGTATATTTAGCTTTAAAAGAAGCAGTTGTGAAGCTAACAAGGACTAGAATATGATGCAAGATAGGGATTGAAAACTGATAGCCATGGAAAAATTACTTGCATTGAAGGTACAAAAAAGGCCAATGAACACAACTACAAAGATGGTAGAGAAATAGACTAAGGTTGATGAAGGACTATCACAGAATGTGACAAAGGAAGGATTTTAAAAAGAAGGTGGTAAACTATCCCAAATGCTACTGATAAGCAGAACCACACAGAATAATTCCATGGATTTGGCTATTAGGTAGATATTAATTTGTGGGATGATTTGGCTAAGTTTTATTTTCTCCCTCAACTGGTAAACCTTAGGAGGGCATGGTGGAAGTCTACTTTTTTTTCTTCTTTTTAGGGCTAATGGAAGGGGTCCTAAGATAGAAGCTTGGTCACAATGATAGGAAGTAGGGAAATGATTCAGTGGAAGAGAGGAGATTGAAGGCAGAGAAAAGGAATGACTCACAAAGCAATTCTTTGAGCTCAGAGGGGAAGATGGGATTTAGAGCACTGTGGAGGATTTAGCCTGACCTTGTATTTACCTTACTATTTCAAATAGCATATTTAGTTTATTTTAGCTTTAAATATCTTTTTGTTGATAGGTTGAATCTTAAAGCCATAATATTGAGTGATTGTGAGTTTGGAAAGTCCAATTTGTCAAGTGAAAATATACTTCTGCACATTTCAAAAATAATTTCAGTTCCTTTTTCCCTATTTTAAAGTTTGTATAATGTACATCATAGTGACTATAGTTAATAATATTGCATTGCATATTTGAAAGTTGCTAAGAGAGTAAATCTTGAAATTCTCATTACAAGAAAAAAATTTGTAACTACATATGGTGACAGTGGTAGCTAGCTGTATCATTGTGATCATATTGCAGTGCATACATTATCAAATTATTTTGTTGTACCCTTGAAACTACTATAATGTTAAAAGTTGTATCTCAATTAAAAAAAAAAAAGCATGTATGTCCTCTAAGCATGTTAGGTGTTTTTTTTTTTTTAATATTATTTATTTATTTATTTGAGAGAGAGAAAGGGACAAAGAGCATTAACTGGAGGCAGGAGGGGAAGGGATGCAGAGGGAGAAGCAATTGCCCTGCTCAGCAGCGATCTTAGGACTCTGGGATTATGACCTGAGCTGAAAGCAGAGCCTTAACTAACTCAGGCACTCCAGCATGTTAGTTTTTTTTGTTGTTGTCATTGTTGTTGTTTTGTTTTTTTGAGCCATGCTATTTCAACATCTTCAAGCACACACTATAATTATACAGTTATTTTATAATCATATGTTATATAATTATATGAGGCTTATATAATAAATCTTAATAAATCTTAATAAATAAATATATAAATATTTACAAATAAATTATATAAAATTTATGTAATAATTATATAATCATAAAAATAACTCTTAATATCAGTGGGATAAATTTAAAGCTTGGAATATCAGATTTTAAGACATTAAAGATGTCATTACAGTGTATCTTATTCTACAATGAAGGAATGTGTACTAGGAATGTAATGTTTATCATGTCATATAACATTCAGATAAAGCTTCAGTTTTTTATTCAGCAAGTAAATATGATAAGATTATCAGTCACTTGTGATTGATCGTATTTTAGCCTCATACTATTCATTCCGTAATTCTTTAAATTCGCTACTATTCCATAGTTAGCTCTCCAAAACATTTGGAAACACCTGATGGAGTTCTTTAGTGGTAGATATCTCTATACTGTTTTTACTTTGAGCTTATGCAAGAAAGCTTTAGTACTTAAGAAAAATCATAGATTTCTATGCATGGAGATGGTGCAGATCAGAGGGTCTGTGATTCTTGCCCATGTAGGTGAGAAGTAATGGTGAATATTTATCTGAAGCTCTTCCAGTGTACTTTTTTGTTGTTCTTTAAGTTGACCTGTCAGAGGGATTGAAACATTTTTTTTTAAAGATTTTATTTATTTATTTGAGAGAGAGGCAGTGAGAGAGCATGAGCAAGGAGAAGGTCAGAGGGAGAAGCAGACTCCCCGTGGAGCTGTGAGCCTGATGCGAGACTCGATCCTGGGTCTCCAGGATCATGACCTGAGCCGAAGGCAGTCGTCCAACCAACTGAGCCACCCAGGCATCCCAAAGGGATTGAAACTTTTAAGTAACACGCTGACAGTCCTATGTTTGTCTGCAGTAATGATCTCATTGAAAAACAGCTTAATTTGATATGTAGAACTCCTCAGCATAGCCACAAACAGGCTCTTTTGGGTTATCAATTTCCTGGTGAAATAATTACAGTAACAGCAGAGCAGTCTTTTCCTATCCTTTATTTTAGAAGAAGTAAGCATATTTTATTGAAGCCGTGTACACAGCTGTGATTTGAATGGCAATATTTTTCTTACATCTGTGAAGACTAATTTTCCTGACCTTTGCTTCAGCACAATTGAGTTAAATACTCAAGGGACCAAGTTACTATATTTAAGACAAAATGCGTGATGGTTGCTGTTGAGCTGAGTAAGATGTGGCGCCTGCCCAGGAGAGGCTCACAACCCAGTGAGAGAGCAGACTTACATGTAAACAACTCTTGCATGAGGTTAACTGTCATTAAGAGCACTAGCAGAGCAATAATGCAGGACTCTCTATGTTTCTCTCATTGCCTGGGGCCACCTCCCTCAAGCAGCTAGTGTTCTGACCCATTGAGGGTATGTAGTGTTTCCATTCTCTTATATCCTGACTGCTGTGTCTCTGTTGGAAATCATGAATCCTCGCCTTGAATCTTGACTCCACTCATTGTTCCACAAGGGGTTTGGTAGGCACCTCTCCGGTCTGTTTTGGCTCTGAGTAATCTCTCCATAATGGCTTGGGAAGAAAGTATACAGCTCATTTCACCAACAAGGTAGCCAGCAGAATAAATAACAAAAACAACAAACCCCTAAAATTGCTGTGAGAAGGGATTGCTAGTTATTGGTTTTTACTCCTTGGGAGAAAAAAACCCAGATTGCCATGTCATGGGGTAGATCTTCCATAAGGTACATGAAGACGAAGTCTGTAAATTGTGTTCATCCTCTGTCAGCTCCTGTTTGTGGTTACTCTTTCTACCTTTAACTGTTAGTCCTAGGCTGAAAGGAAAATCACCAAAGATTGATTATCTCACTACTCTCAGTAGACTGAGAAGAGCTCATAGGAAATGGCTTTTTTTCTATTACACAGAAGTCTATTTGGCTTAGAAACGTTTTCTTCTAGCATAGGTCACAAAATGTTCTATTTAAACAGTAGTAAATCACTGTGTTAAAATAAAGTACATAGAGCACTTGAAGGTTTCTTTAAAAAGATTGAAGCAGAAAGATGGAGGAGGAAATAAATATGCAGCCATTAGGGTTAACATTGTTGCTATGATGGAAGAATAAAATTTAACTCTGAGCAGTCTGGAAGTCAGGACTCAAAATACAGCAAGATGATAGAATGAAGTAAATATATTAATTACTGAAGGGGTAAGTTGTATGTCTGGCCATATGATAAAATCTTTCCAGGTGGAATATTATATAAGGGGGCAATATTTATCCACAATTTTATTGCAAATGAAAGCAGTTTTGGGATAAAAGTTTAAGACATTGGGTATGATAGAGTCAAAGTGTTCTCAAAACAAAAGTTGAAGTTATCAGAACCCTGAAATAACTCAGTTCTTGCCACTTTGTTTTCTTAAGGCAGATTAATTATCTGAACACAAAATAATAAATGAGCTTATACAACACCCTTTCACCCATATATACATTCCTTAAAATACAGAAACTTTCAAACTATGGTTTGTGTTCACTAGAAGATTAACCTTCCTGACATTTCTAAATCAGCTGATTTATTGGGTAATTATTAATTGCTGAGGAATAAAGAAACTGAGTAGTAAAAATATCTCAATCTTTGTAGCAAATGTCACAATTATTCCGCTCAATATGTATATATTTTTAATTGAAATATAGTCGACACCCAACATTACATTAGTTTTGGGTATGCAACATAGTGATTCGGTGATTCCACAAGTCTGTGTTGTGCTATGCTCACCTCAAGTGTAGCTACCATCTGCCACCACCCAAGTACCTTACAATACATTTCTATGGCCCCCATGCTGTGCCTTTTATCCCTGTGACTTATTCATCCCATGACTGGAATGTCTGTTTCTTCACTTATTTTGCCCATTTCCCCTCCCACTTCCCCTCTGGCATCCATTAGTTTGTTCTCTGTCTCTATGGGTCTGTTCTGCCTTTTATTTGTTTGTTTATTCATTTGTTTTGTTTTTAGATTCCATGTAGAAGTAAAATCATATGGTATTTGTCTTTCTCTGTCTGACTTATTTCACTTAGCATAATGCCCTCTAGGTCCATCCATGCTGTTGCAAATGGCAATCCTTCAGTACTTTTAAGTGTTCTTATAACTTTAATCTTTCTACCAATTTTTAAGTCTCTAGCAGAATTAAACCCTAGTTGCTTACAGTAGATATTGGCTCATTTGCACACCCTATACTGACTCTCTTCCTTTTTCTGTCTCACTTTTCCATTATCCCACCAGTGACTCTTAGAATTATCTCTTGAACTATTCACACTCAAGTCTTAGTCTGAAAATCTGCTTTTAAAGAAGCTAATCTAACACAATCATTAAAGAAAGAATAATTTTTTTGGCAAAATATGTTCCATGTAAGGAAGGATATGTGGAATGATAAATTTTAAGTTGATTTTTTACAATAAAACCAAAAGAATTTAGACTATCGATTGAGATTTATTTTCTATGAATATCAGGTTATCATTTCTTGCCTCTTATTTTTGACATTTTACTTATGAACCTGTTTTTTTTTTTTTTTTAATTTTCTCTCAGTTATTCCAGCTCTGGTAAAAGTAGTCTGCATTGTGAATACCATTGTTAAGAGCAAGACAGCTGAATAAATCGAGGTCAGATTGCAATTACAATTTCATTTTGAATATTCCTTCTCCTAATTACATAATCTCCTAAACTAAGGGTAGCCTGAAAGGCAAAATAGTGATCCCATTAAAGAATTTATTTATTTATTTATTTGTCAGAGAGAGAGAGGGAGAGCACACAACCAGGCAGAGTGGCAGGCAGAGGCGGAGAGAGAAGCAGGCTCCCCACCAACCAAGGAGCCCAAAGCGGGACTCGATTCCAGGACGCTTGGGGTCATGACCCAAGACGAAGGCAGCAGCTTAACCAACTGAGCCACCCAGGCGTCCCATTTTTTGAGTGATCCCATTTTTTGAGAAGTCTTAAGAATCCAAACTTGAACTGTTGAATCACTATTATCATATCAAAAGGAGATCATAGTCTTGTAATTCTACCCTGTGTCAGGTCAGCGAACAGAATGCATTCCAAGCAAATATATTTGGACTTTCCTCTGATGCAAGTCAGTGAAAACCAGGCATTTTCTTTCACAGATTTTGATATGTCTACGAAGGACATTATCGCCTTTATGTCCATCAAGAAGGCATTTCATTTCTAACGTCTGGGAAGTAGCTCATTACACAGGAGTACCTGAAGTAGCTCATTACACAGGAGTACCTTCCAGGATCAGTCACTAATTACACAGATCTGCCTTCAAAAAAATCAGAAGATTAACCAGGTATTATATAACTGAATATTTTCATAACTAAGGTATTACATAGCTGAAAATCTTGGGTATATAAACAGATGGTTTCCACAGCTGTCTTGACAAGAAAACATAACTTCTCAAGAGGATAGTAGTAGATTGATTTTTTCCCCCTCTCAACTTGAAAGATAATTTTTTTTTACTAAATACTAAACATGGTTTTGATTCTATCAGCTAGAAGTTAATAAATTTGATATTTTCCTTTAAAAATAACTACAGTTAAAAAAATAACTACAGTTGCTTTTGAATATTTTTTAGTACTGTTGCTTATAGTCAAATGGAATTACAGATACTATATTTACACCATGCTCCCCAAACAACCTAGAACAGAGAAATTATAAGAAAAACAGCAGTATTTATGATACTCATCATTAAGCAATGAAAGAAAGTGATTTGGGGAAATAGGGAACAAATAAAGCGAGGCCCTTTGGTAGCAGCTTGGAAGTTTCCAGGCAAGGATTCCTAGAATTGAGGAGATGCAGTGAGAGTTTGTGGGGACTAAAGCAGGTAGAATTTTCACAAAATATTACCAGATAGAAGACAGTTGCATACAGAAATAACACTGGAGAGATGAGGAGACGCCTACTCGAGTATTCAACTGGATACTGTCTAGCACATACCTGTGAAGAAACTTCCTTTAAAAAAAACTGATTTTTCTCTTTCTCCTCCATTTTCTTTTTCTCTGCCTCTCTGTCTCTTCGACTCTCTGTTTCTGTGCCTTGGAAGATACATTATTACTGTTCTTTTGATTAATTTAAATTTCCTTATTTTTCTGTTTCATTATTTTCCTCTTTTTAAAATTTTCAGGCTTAATTTGCTCTCTTTTTTGTTTCTTCTTGATTAACAATTGAAGTTAAGGTCATGAATTTTCACTTTTTTTTTCAGTATATGCATTTAAGAGAGAGCATTGTGTGTTCTGAGTGTGGACTTGAGTTCATCTTACCAGTTTTATATATCAGAAGTTCAGTATTATTCAGCTCAAAATATTTCTAAATGCTTTTGTGATTTCTCCTTTGTTCCACTGGTTATTTGAAATGTGATGTGTTGACTGCCAAACATTCAGT
Organism: Mellivora capensis; assembly: GCA_004024625.1. Classification (NCBI taxonomy): domain Eukaryota; kingdom Metazoa; phylum Chordata; class Mammalia; order Carnivora; family Mustelidae; genus Mellivora; species Mellivora capensis. The sequence goes on from PISX010012640.1 coordinate 22,199, forward strand.
TTCTTAGAGTTACTTTTAACACCAATTTCTTGATTAATTCCACTGTGATCAAAGAATATCCTTTGTATATTTTTAATCCTCTTAACTTTATTGAGCACTGCTTTATGGCTTAACATAAGATCCATTTTGGATGGGGCTCCTGGATCACTCAGTTGATTGAGTGTACCTTCAGCTCAGGTTGTGATCCCAGGATCCTGGGAATGAGCCCCAAGTGGGACTCCCTGCTCAGTGTGGGGGGCTATCTGCCTCCCTCTCCCTCTTTCTGCCGCTCTCCCTGCTTGTGCAGGCACTCACACACTCTCTCTCTCTCTCTCTGTCAAACAAATAAATAAATCTTAAAAAAAAAAGATCAATATTGGTAACTGTTACTTAAAAATAATGTCTCAGAAAGAATGGTCATCTGCAGTTCTTGGGTATGCTTTATGCGTGGTCTAATTTTCTTGTGTGCTTATTCTGTTTTGTTTTTTCCTGTTTATGTAAGTTACTGAAAGAAATATATAAAAGTCTTTTGTTATTTATTTGGATGTGCAAATTTTGTTTTTATTTCAGAAATTTAATTTTTTGTATTTCAAGGATATGTTTGAGGATATTACATAAAAATGTAGTCTATTAACTGATTCTTTGTTATTATAAACTCCCTTTTGTCTTTTGTAATTTTTTTTCCCTTATGGTCTGCCCTTTCTGCTTATAGCTGTTTTAGGACTTATTTTATTTTATTTTATTTTTTGATTTTATTTATTTATTTTGAGAGAGAGAGAAAGAGAGCATGCAAGTGAGCAGGGCGGGGGCAAAAGAAGGAGAGAAAGAATCTCAAGAAGACTCCACGTTGGGTGTGGAGTCCCATGTGGGTCTCAGTCTCACCTGAACCGAAATCAAGAGTGGGAAGCTTAACTGACTCAGCCATTCACTCAGACACCCCAGGATATCTTTTAATATCCTTGTGTTTTCATCCTTTCTGTATCTACTCATGTATGGACATATATAACATAACATATTTATATTTATATGTGTTACATCTTTCTAAACAGAAATAGTTGTGTTTTTATTTATCCAGCATAACAATCTTTCTTTATCTATGAATTAGAGTTTTTATATATATATAACACTGTTACTTACATATTTGGGTGTGTATAATCTTAGCATTTATATTCTGTAGCCCATCTGTTCTTTGTTCCATATGTCATTATTGAGTTTTAAAAAAATAGATTATTTCTTATTCTTTTAGTTCTTTAAATGCTCACCCTATATATTACAATAGACATCTTTTACTGATTAAAATGCATCTTTATTACTTTTACATTTTCTGATTCAAGTACCTTAAAAATTTTCCTTCTCAACTTTCACACTATTAATTCTGCAAATATTAATTCTATATATATGTTGAACTGCATGCATTGTTATTGTTTTAACATTTAATATTTGCTTCTGATGTAGTCTAACATTTCCCCTTTCCAGTGCTTTTTGTTCTTGCTATATTATTATACTTTAATCAGGGATTATTTTCTTTTTGTCTGAAGAATTATCTTTGATATTTCATTCAGGACAAGAACTATGGCTTTAACTTCTCTGAGTTTTTGTCCAAAAGGGTCTTTTTTTAGCCTTCATTTTTGAAGGATATTTTTTCCCTAAATATCAATTCAGTTGTTTCATTCAGCATGTAAATGGTCTCTGTCTCCCATTGTTTTGTTTCAAAAGTAAGCTTTTAGTCTTATAATTACCCTCTTTGAAACTGTGTCTTTTTTATTTACATGATTTAAAGTTTTCCTTTTGTCTCAGTTTGTTTGTTTTTTTAAAAGATTTTATTTATTTGACAGACAGAGATCACAAGTAGGCAGAAAGGCAGGCAGAGAGAGAGGGAAGCAGGCTCCCTGCTGAGCAGAGAGCCTGATGCGGTGCTCGATCCCAGGACCCTGGGACCATGACCTGAGCTGAAAGCAGAGGCTTTAACCCACTGAGCCACCCAGGCACCCTCTTTTGTCTCAGTTTTTAATAGTTTTACATGATGTACCTAGGTGTAATCTTGTATGTAGCCAGGCTGTGATTCATAGAGTATTCTGAATATTTCAAAAGATGATGTTTTTCAACAGTTTGGGGAAATTCTCAGCCAGTATTTCTTCTCACACTTCTATTTCCCTCTATGTCTTTTCTCCTTCTTGGACTCAAGTTAGATATGTGGGGCTTATTTATCTAGGTTCCACATTTATCTAGGTTCTCTTATTTTCTTTCACACATCATTTACTTGATTGCTTCAACTATGTACTCCATATGTGTACATGTAGGCAATGTCATAGGTATATATTTTCTTTCTCTTTCTGTGATTAATCTTTTAAATTCCTCTATATCTGAAGTTCAATTTTTTGTAAGTTCCCTGATTTCTGTTTGATTTTAAAATTCAATTCCAATTCTCCAGTGAAAATACTCCATCTTTACATTTATTTTTGGAGCATATTAAACATAGTTGTTATTTATTTATTTGTTTATTTTTAAAGATTTAATTTGTTTGGGAGAGAGATTGAGTGCACATAAACTGGGGAGAGGGGCAGAGGGAGAGGAAGAAGCAGACTCCTTGCCGAGCAGAGAGCAAACGATGAGAGACTTGATCCCAGGACTCGGGGATCATGACCAGAGCCAAAGGCAGCTGCTTAACCAACTGAGCCACCCAGGTGACCTAAACATATTTGTTTTAAAGTCTACTCCTGATAACTCAAATATCTAAAACTTTTTTTTGGTCTGCTTTTACTTTTTTACTCTTACGCGTCTCTGTCATTTGATCCTGTTTTCTAGCATATCTGGTAACTTTTGACTGAATGCTAGCGGTTGTAAATAAAGAAGTGTTGAGACTCTGGATGATGTTACCTTCCCTCTTGCTGGCCAGGACAGTATGTGCAGATGGCTGTTTCAGGTGAGGACACTCTGCTTCTGGTTCGCTTCTATTCCATAGCTGTTACCCCTTCAGGTGTCTCAACTGAAAGCCTGAGGCTTTTATAAGGCCCTCTAGTGTAGAGGGCCTAAACTCCAGTTGTCATCTCCCCTGCACTACCAAACTACCCAAATATCTGCTCACGTTTTTAAAATCTCAGCAGCAGTTTCTGCTTGTTTTCTTATGATTTTGCTCCTCAAATTTTATCACTCAGGTAATTCCTCAAGGGAGATTTTTTACAGAACACCATGACCAGTCCTCTGAAGTTCTCTTACTCTGGAAAGCTTGATCACTCAAATTCTTACTGTTTCCAAAGCTCTGAACTCCAATCAATGCCTCTCTAGCCCACTGAGGCCACTGTAAATTCCAGAGACCTACTTTCTTTTCATGATCCATGTCCCATGTTTTTTATCATCAAAAGCCCTGAAGGAAAAGTGGGCTTACATTAATAACATAAATATTTGGGTTCTGTTTCTGTCTTTTGCAATGAATGTTTCAAAGCAGCTGTTAGAAGCATATATTTAAGATCAAAGGATAATATCACTCACATCTGGGAGGGGTGAAGGGGAGAAAATTGAATGATGAAATATGCTGTAGGAAACAATGGAAGCAAGAAAACAATGCCAGAATGGTGTCCACAGTGGAGATAAAAAAGCCCAACTCTAAACAGAGGTTTCTAAACAAATCAACCCCTATGCAATTAGATGGAAAAGCTCTTAGCAACAACATGAAAATGAAAGACTAGCTAGAAATCAAGCACAATAAAAGATGACTCAGATTCTCTAAAGTTTACATACTTCATAGCATTACTTTCAATTCTACATAGAGTTAGTTCACATGAGATAAGATGAGATGGAATTGCAAGTGATGGAGGAAGAAGAAATCATTTCTGGATTCCAGACATAAAATCAATACTAATCTGTCATTTAGTAAAGGAACTCAAACTCTCTGAACATTTATTAATTAATTCCTACTAGAATTTCCTTCAAAATCTTAAGGATAGATACAGTTTGACTTTGTTATAGGTAGAAAATTGGCAGTAAGACTTCTGGTCTTGTTAAACATTTCTGGTTCTATTGTTCTTTTTAAAATCTCATCTTCCAAATACCAAGCTTTACTAAGATCTGACACATGGTTAAATATGAATATGAATTCAGTGTTTTTCCATAAAAGATCATTCTATATAATGTGTGTATCCCTCTTGGTATAAAACTGTTGTTTAAGTTTTACAGATTTATGAGTATTTAGTCTGTCAAACCCTCCTTGAAAGTGTACGTGAGTGAGTGTGTGTGTGTGTGAGAGAGAGAGAGAGAGAGAGAGAGAGAGAGAAACAGAGAGATACAAGAGGAGAGCAAAACGGGCTGCACAATTTGCAGAACACAGTGCAAAATAAAAATTCAGGACCACTTTTTCAAGAGTTACTAAGAATTTTAAGAAGATGACAGCAGAGCATTAAACCAAGTATGGGACTCTTTGAAGCAGAGGCCTGTGTGGCTGCACAAGTATATGCTCAGGAAATGGGCTCCAGTGGAGTGGGGAGAGAGAGAGAGAGAGAGGGAGAGAGAGAAGAAAGAACAAGTACATGTTTTATATCAGTCGCTTCATATTCTCAGGAGAACGTGTGCTAACAATTTGAAGTCTTGTTTATTCTGATTACTTTGATGATTTGGAAGAGGTTAAAGTGGAGTAAATTCCTCTGCGTCAAATTGGAAGTTAATGGAATGGGGGGGAATGGAATTCAGTGAGAGAGGTTGAGACAAGCCATTGAGGCTGGATGATACACAGGAGAACCTGCAAAGTTCAGGGTCTGGGAGAAATAGGAGTTTAAATATATACATATAGGTAAATATATACATATATTTGGGGCATACACACTCACACACACATGCACACAGAAACACATAGACTACGATAACAGAATGGTTAGGAGAGACTTTGGAGAAGGAAATCTAACAGCGATTATTAAAAATATAGTCTTTGGGGCACCTGGGTGGCTCAGTTGGTTAAGCATCTGCCTTCAGCTCAGGTTATGATCCCAGCGTCCTAGGATAGAGCTCAGCAGGAAGTCTGTTTCTTCCTCTCCCACCCCCCCCATGTTTGTATTCCCTCTCTCGCTGTGTCTTTCTCTCTGTCAAATAAATAAATAAAATCTTTTTTAAAAAATAAAAAATAAATAAAAATAAAAGTATAGTCTTTCCATGGACTATGCATATAACACCTTTCCTCTATCTCTGCCTTGAAATCTTCAATGCAATTTGCTTTGATATATTAATGACAAGCTAACATTTGAAAAGATAAGATGTTTAAAAAACTCAAAACTTCCTTTCCCGCTATGAGTGAATTATTTATGACGTCTACTTTGAAGATATATATATGTATATCTTTTGATATCTATCTATTATCTATCTATCTGTCTCCACATATCTATATCTACGTGTATCTTTATATTTCTCCGTGACCCTGAGTTTGAGTTTGAGTATAAACTCTCTTATTATTTCACTGACAAGAAAAGAACCATCTTCAATATACTTCCACTAGCAAAGAAGATTGTGTTAGGTTTTACTTTCTGTGATTTGTTTTTTAAAAACAATAGTTTACTTCCAATTTCAAACATGAAAATATAACTATAAATATGCTTTTGGAATATGTAACTACTCCTATCCAGAAATTTTGAAACTATCCTTCTGTTTCCTAAATCTTTATCATTTGGAATTTACTCATACAAACAATTTTAAAAACAATATTAATATTTACTTTCTTGATACATATTAAATTAAGAGCCTTTGAAGATCAAATTCATTATCATTTGTAAACCGCAATGTTGGAGAAATGTGTGTTAATATTTAGAATGCAGGAGTATATGCAGTAGTCAGTTTCCATTCCTTTGGTACTATTAACTGATTCCTTTCCATTTGAGACTAATCTAGCTGAGTAGATATTTTGGAACTTTTAATGAATGATGTATGAATCTGAGTTGAACTCTTATCGACTCATTTACCCAAAATCATATTTACCTCTATTTTTTAAAAACTTTCTTAGAAATTTTTTAATACTATTTTTTCCAATAGAATTCAGAATCATTTTGTCCAGTCTGGAGGAAAAAATTAGGATTCCTATAGTAATTGCCCCAAATTCACATACTCATAAAAGAAAGACACTTAGTAATTTTTAAGTTGTATTAGCCAGGAAAACAGTATCTCTCTCCATCTACTCAGGGTTTCTGTTAGGTCTTTAAATAATAGTTTAGTTTTTTTCATCTTATAGGCATTGTAAATTTTGTGTTTACACTCATAATAATTTTAAAGCCTTTGTTGCTAATATAAAAATTATATTACATATGCAATTGCATAATATTTTATTATAGTTGATGTTATATGCTATACCATATTAAATAAATAAATTATATGTTATATATATCTTTATAAATATACATACATTCCATTCACTCATTTAATCACTCAAGTAATACTAAATATTGAGGATATGATAGTGAATATGGCAATTATGATTTCTGCTGTTATGGAGTTTTTTAGTTGGGAAACAAAACATAGATAAATGCAACTCAAAATAATTATAGCTCATAATCAAGTCACAAGGGTAAAAACAAAGTAATTCAAGAGTAGTGTTAGGGGTGGTTAGAATTTTTTAGAAGTTTTATTTATTTAAGTAATCTCTACACCCAATACAAGGCTCAGACTCACAACCCAGAGATCAAGAGTCACAGCCTTTTTCAACTAAGCCAGCCAGATGCCCCAAGAGTAGTGGTTTTTTAAACACACATTATGAAGTATACATAGTAACTAAAAATTTTGTACACCCCTGTAGAAGCATATTTGTTTAAATGTATATATATTTGCTGTACATATGTGAGTGTATACAATTATTTTGTATTATAAATTATATAAATACACACAATGTAGATAATTGAAAGGCTGTAGTAAAAATAAATACAAATCAACAGTATAGTATTTTCTTCCTATATCCCAATGGCTCCTCTACTTTGTCCTCCCCATAATGTACACATATCCCACATCGAAAGCTAAAGTAGTACTTTAGTGTGTGGTAGGGAATTCTTTCCTCATGTGGTGACATTTAAGCTCAGTTCTCAAGTATAAAAAGTGTCACTGGGAGACAATGGAAAAAGCATTCCAGGAATGGATAATAACAGGTATCAATTCCTAATGTTAGAAAGAGTATGATGTGTCTCAGGAAATGTCACAAAGCAGTGTTGCTGGATCATTGTGGATGGTGGGGTTGGGAAAGAATGGAAAAGATGAGGATGGAGAGATAGGCAGGGTCCAAAGCATTTATATCCTATAGGTTTTGTAAGGCATTTGGCTTTTATAATAAAGAAGAATTTTGGGCTTGAGAGTGACATGTCTAATTGTGATTTCTTTTTTTTAAGATTTTATTTATTTATTTTGACAGAGATTACAAGTAGGCAGAGAGGCAGGCAGAGAGAGAGAGGGGGAAGCAGGCTCCCTGCTGAGCAGAGAGTCCTATGCGGGGCTCGATCCCAGGACCCTGGGATTATGATCCGAGCTGAAGGCAGAGGCTTTAACCCACTGAGCCACCCAGGGGCCCCTCTAATTGTGATTTGAATTCTGTTTGATTATTGTCATCTCCAGGGAGAGTGCTTATAGGGACAATTAAGGGAACCAGGACTGAGTCCCGAGGTATGCCAACATTTATAAGTTGAGTGGAGGAGAAACCTATAAAGAAGAAAGATGAGAAATGATAAGGTATAGAGAAATGGAAATTCCAGCATGTATCACAAAATCTCAAGGAGAAAAGTGTTCAAGAAAGCAGCACTGGCTAATTGAGAGATAAATCATTTATAGGTAGGGTAAGATAAAGACAGAAAAGGATTCATTGATTTTGGCAACATGAAAACCTTTGGTAACTTTGACAAAAGCTGTTTCAGTGGTGCTATGGGAATAGAAGTCAGATTGGAATAAGGTGAATAGGATAAATTGTGGATACAGTTTTGCCTCAGAACATAAAAGACTACCACTTTTTAAAATAGATATAGATTATTCCACTCTATGGATGTATAATGATTTATTTAATCAGTCAAGTATTGGCTGACATTTATGTTGTTTCCAATCTTTTGCTAACACAAGCATTGCTTACAAGAATAGCTCTGTATAAAAAGTTCTGCTCACCATATGAATATACATGCAGAACACATTTTTAGAAATGGAAGAACTGAAATGATCAACTCTGAGACATATCCTATTAAACCATGGAGCTTAAAGATTTAGAAAATCCTCAAATCTTTCAGACAAATGAGATCAAATAATGTACAAGGGTAAGAGAATTAAATTGGCATAATTCTGGCAAAAGCAGCATGCAAAGCAAGGAAAAACTCAAGGAAAGAAACTGTGAAACAAAAGGCTTACTAGCTATGCTGTCCTTCAAATGCCAAGGCCAAAGGAAATCACTTTAGTCATTTAAAAATTCAAAAAATTCTTTAAACATGAACCCTTACTTGGCAATCTTCTAGAAGATGAACTTCAACTATGACATGAGTGGGGAAACTGGCAAAAGGAATATTGGTGACAAGTGCTTGCAGATCTAGGATTCACCCAAAGCTGAACAGAAGAGAAAAAATACCACCTAAATACTATAGGAAAGAATAAAATATGCACATTTTATATTCTGACAAAGTAGATATAGTACAAATGAAATGAGAGAGGAGAAAGGGTATGGAAAAAGCAATAAATAGGTAGAAATAAAAAATAACATTAAACACTGACAAAACAGATAGTAAAAGATGACAGAGAATTAAGGACATTTTTACAAAGATATAAGTAGGAAGGTGACCACTAGGAAAAAAATGCAAACCTTCTAAATTTCAAAAGAAATTTCAACCATTAGAAAGCAAAGAAAATAGTTCAACAGCAGAAAGCAAACAAAGCAAACATAAAACACATAATACAAACAAAACATAATGCACATAATACAAAGCAAACAAAACAAACATAATACACATAGTAATTTAACATAAAATAATATAATCGGCCAACCACCCGAGCCATATCAATCAAAGTGAATGGGCTTAGTTCACCTCATAAAATAATTTTCAAGTTGGCTCAAAAAGTAAAACACAATGATATGCTACATACAAGAGACACCCCTAAAACAAATGATTCAGAGTTTCTAAAAATAAAGGCATACAAATTATACCAAACACATAAAAGTAACAAAAAATCACAGATTTTGATCTTAGAGTCATCCAAAGTAAAATGCAATCCAAAAATGACTAAACATAAAAATGAGGACCTTTTAAGTGCTAAAAGCCATAACTAATGATAAAGATATGTCAATCATGTATATATAGCTGTTATGTCTATTATCTATCTATCTGTCTGTCTATCTATCTATCATCTACCTATCTATCTGTCATCTATCTATCTATCATCTATATCTATCCTCTATCCTGTGAAGCGTAACAACCACCTCTGTAAAAGAGAAACTACAGAAGATAAAGTGTGTCTAGAAAGGAACAAATAGGAGCTATGAGGGCGTGCATTGATCACTGCAAATCAACTTTTCCAGAAACATAATAGGCCCTTTCAGTATAGAGTTCAGGTTTTCTTTTACTCGTAATTTTTGTTGTTGTTCTGCTTAAAGGAGGCTTCTATATGTCACTCTATGTACAAGTCAGATCAAGTGGAAAGGAAAAGTTCTAGAAGAAAAAGAGCATCTCTCCAGCACTCTCTAAGCCCCTTCCACGCACTGTCCTACCATAATGTAGTAATTATTAACATATTTATTATCTGTCTTCCCCTACTGACATTGTATACTCCCTGCTATATCCTTGTAACAGTGTCTGACTTGGAACAGTGTCTGGCATATAGTATTTGCTGAATAAATATCTATTGAAAGATTGTACAGCTGAATCCTGTCTGTTCCTTGGAGGTTCTTTTCAACTTAAACAAAAATATTTTTTTCAATGTATTATTTCTTCAGTTACTATTTTCCTCCACAAGTTAATTTTTCTCTTTCTAATAACTGTTTTAATCAAATATTTTATCTCCTGGATCTGCTCCCAAATTCTCTTCTTTTAATTCTTGAGTTAAAATTTGTTTTTACTCTAAATTATGAAATACTGCCTCTACTTCATCTTCTAAAGCTCTAATTACATTTTTATTCTTGCATTCATTTTTTAATTCATAAGGCATAATTTATTTGCTTCATTATTTATTCTTGTTAGTTGCCATTTATGTATGATTTATCTCCTACATGTTTGGTGTCATTTTTATTAAAGGTCTCCTCTTATTGTTCCATTAGCTATGCATCTATAGGAACACATATCCTGGTTATTTTGTTTAATTCACTTTCTTTAAAACTTAAAATACTATGCATTATACATTGATGTCTTGCTAAAACAGAAAGACTAAGATCAGTTTGAAAATTTCAGAAAGATTATTTGGGAAAACTAGAATTTTTGTCTATTATGACTTTGTTTAGTACTAATTTATTGCAAAGTACTCTGATACAAACCAGGGTAAGGGCACAAAATCAAATGAAAAGTTCAACGTCTAGTCGATCGTATATATTATATATTACATGTTAATCAGTTCCCATTAGCTGTGGTCTGGAGGGAGGCTCAACAAGAATTAGCAATTGCAGAATACTCAGCAATTACAGACTAAAGGGTATTATGTTTGAGAGCAAAAACTGGAGGAAGCATTTAGCTTTAGTAAAAGCTGTTTCCCAAATTAGGAGACAGAAAATCTGATCTTAGAAGTTTAGACTGCTGAAGAAAGTTGTCCTACTTCTGGGCACACTGATTTGTTCTCTTTATGTTGTGACTTACTGGCTTTACTTGCTTTTATTGCTTCCCTCATCACAAATACACAGAGAAAGTGGGATACATTCCATATTTGTTATTGTCAGAATGTCTGTGTTTTAGTTGTGATTAATGGAAAAAATGCTCAAAGTTACAACTAAGCCCTGGATAATGTTTAGTGTGAAACCCAGGAGATTTTATAAACAGATAAATGTAAATCATTTCCGCAATTTTCCTTCTTCTTCATGTCAATTAATTCCCACATGAATATCTGCATCTTTGAAGCTGTTTTAAACCGATTCAGCATTTCCTCTCAAAATTGCAGATATAAAATATCTAGCATTTAAATGTTGCTTTAGCCTGAAACTGGAAGTGAGTGTCAATGTAACTGCAAATACATTTTGAATGACTGGTTTCGATTTAATCAACCTTTATAGTTTATTAGTTTTATAACTGGATACAGACACAAAATACTTATTAAAATAGGGTTATTTTTTCTTTTCACCAGAATGTACACAATTAGGCAAGTTTTTGTTCTGAATTTACTAACTGTGCTTCTGCTTCACTGGTATCTTTAAAAGGACAGAGCATGAATAATTTTCTACCTGTGTTACTGCTACAGCCTTGTAAAGAGGAATAGTGGTCATGATGTTCCAAAATCACTTTCTGGTCATTAGGTTACTGAGATTATATCATTCAGAAAGAGACTTTTCTTAACAAGGAGGAAGAACTATGACTGGAGTTTATAATGTCTTCCAGGCATGCACTAAGACAATTTTCAATGACTAATTATAGCTTGAGGAAGCAGAAAAAGACTGCCAGAAAAAAAAAATCCATCAGGGAAGTTAATTTAGAAAAAGAAAGAGTGCAGTTTGAAAGCAATTTTGTAAATTCCAAGCGTAACTACTTGCATTCTTCAAAACAATTTCAGTTTTACCGACTTTAATGGTAGGGCATTGGTTATAGAGGGGATAAAATGCTCATTTCATAACTGTAGTGCCTATATTTATATAAGGTGTCCTTAAAAAAAAGTCAACCTGATTCCTTTAGGAAATTATTGGAGAAACATTTGAAATATTAAAACCTATGGTCTTTACAGCTAAACATCTCACAGTTTAAAACTCACTCCCTAGACTCCAATAGTCTCACACTTATAATCATCTATTGATAGTTCTGAAATTTTGAAGCAAGATTATGCATTACTCTAAATTTAAGCATATTCGTGAAATCAGTAAAATTTTTTAAAAGATGTTCCTAGTAGTCAAATATATTTTATAAATTTAACTTATAAAAAATATTAAAAATATAAAGTGGACTTGATTTTCTCAAATGATGACTTACAAATGCTATGAAAACAAGTGTTTGCCTAAATCTGTTGACTACCTTTAAGTTATTTTTAGTAATGAAAATGAAGAAATATATATAGAGTTCCAAAGTTCAGGCAAAAATTTCTTTCTGAAATTGGATGATTATCATCAGCAAAATTATCACAATGCCATCATCTACTAACTTATCTGATTTCTATGCAAAGCGTGGCTAGTAATGAAGAATCAGCCACCTGTCACGTAGACAACTATAAGCAAGCAGTAGTCAAGTACTACTGCAGTGGTGACAGCCAGAATGGTGTTTTATGCTGTGTAAAATACTTCAAACGTTAAGGAAAAGTATATAGAATAATCTGAATTCCTGTGGAATTTTATTGGAAATGCCATGACAACAAAATAAAGCAACATAAGTGGAGACCAGGATTTGGGGCAGTGGAGAATTAAAATTTCTGTCATGGCTGAGGTGGCATGAGCTATGGGATGAACACTGCATCAGTAAAATGAGGTTTAGAACCAAAAGATCTCAAAAACATGGGGAAGGGGTTGAGGAACAACCATCAATCATTTTTAAGGGTAAAATTATAGAATTTATATTTAAAGATATTAATGATAACTGGCTGGAGAGGTGAGTTAAGCTTGAGCACTTACATTAATTGAGCATTGAAAAAGCCAAAGTGAGTAGTGATATGGCTTCTGTCTAGGGTGATGGTGTTACTAGTTGGAAATGGAATAAATATCTGAGTATATTTAAAGGAAAAAGAGATGTTTGATGTCTACCACCACCTTGGCATGAAGAACAGGTAAAAAAGATAGAGATGACTCAGATTCTTCGCTTTGAAAGCCTGGGAGAATTATGATAGCTTGGATAACCACAGGAACACATAGAAGCTGAAGGGGAACAGGCTCAGACTGAAATCATGTTAAGAAGGCTGAGTAGCAATGAGCAGGTGGAAGTAAAAAAATGGGATTCATTTGCAGAGAACAGACAAAAAAACCCAGAAATGTTAAAGGATGGATATTCTATATTATATTTAATTGTTTCTTGGCTTTTCACCTATTTGTCAGGCATATTCCAGAGTTTCTATTTTTTCCAAAACACAATTGTGAAGATTAGATTTCTTACTCTCTGAGAAACCGTTGATTTTTTTTCTAGCAAATAATCATGCATTTATCTAGTCAATATAGATAAAAATAAAAGGCTAGCATTCAAATTTTATTTAGTTGACCTAGCTATTTTTAATTCATGTGTTAGGAATTCATGGACTTCTGACTTAAAATCTAAAAACAACATAATTTGCATACAAGTTGAAAAGCTGCCATATGATTATTGTTTACCTATAACTCAATCAAATTTGGACTGTGGTTAAGAATTTGAGTGAATAGTGGGCAGGATGAAAAAGGATGCTAATTTACTTTTAAGGTACTTATATTAAAACTAATATTGCATTGCCAGAATAGGCTGAAACATCTAAGAATTCATTTAAAAATTAAGCCATTGCAAAGAACTGTAATTTGTTCAACACTTCTATTTACTCTTGAATTCTAGTAAGACCCATTATCATAATTGATTACTTACTAAGAGACAACAAAGTTTTTTAAAAAAAGGGGAGGGATGTGCCTGTGTGGCTCATCTGTTATGTGACCAACTACTGATTGCTACTCAGGTCATGATCTCAGAGTGGTGGGATCAAGGCTAGGACTTCTAGTGCTATGTTGAAAAGCAGTGGTGACAGTGGACAGCTCTGCCATGTTCCTGACCTTGGGGGAAAAGCTCTCAGTTTTTCCCCATTTAGAATTATATTTGCTGTGGTTTTTTCATAGATGCCTTGATGATATTGAGGTATGTACCCTGTATCCCTACACTTTGTAGAATTTTGATCAAGACAGGATGCTCTACTTTGTCAAATGCTTTTTCAGCATCTGTTGAGAATATCATATGGTTCTTATTATTTTATTAATGTATTATATCACATTGATTGATTTGCAGATGTTGAATTAACCTTGCAGCCCAGTTTATATATAGTTTATAAGTCTCTGGGAATGCATCCATTTCTTCCAGATTGTCAAATTTGCTGGAGTAGAGTTGCTCATAATATGTTCTTATAATTGTTTGTCTTTCTTTGGTGTTGGTTGTGATCTGCCCTCTTTCATTCATGATTTTATTAATTTGGATCCTTTCTCTTTTCTTTTTGATAAGTCTGGCCAAGTCTTACTAATTCTTTCAAAGAACCAGCTTCTGGTTTCATTGATCTGTTCTATTCTTCTTTTGGTTTCTATTTCATGGATTTCTGCTCTGATCTTTATGATTTCTCTTCTCCTTCTGGGTTTAGGCTTTCTTTGCTCTTCTTTCTCCAGCTCTTTAGGTATAGGGTTAGGTTGTGCATTTGAGACCTTTCTTGTTTCTTGAGAAGGCTTGTATGGCTATATAGTTTCCTCTCAGGACCGCCTTTGCTGTGTCCCACAGATTTTGAACTGTTGTGTTTTCATTTTCATTTGTTTCCATGAATTTTTTCAATCCTTCTTTTTTTAATATTTTTTGAAAATATTTTATTTATTTATTTGACAGACAGAGATCACAAGTTGGCAGAGAGGCAGGCAGAAAGAGAGAGAGAGAGAGGAGGAAGCAGGCTCCCTGCAGAGCAGGACTCCATCCCAGGGCCCTGAGATCATGACCCAACTGAAGGCAGAGGCTTAACCCACTGAGCCACACAGGCGCTCTCAATCCTTCTTTAATTTCCTGGTTGACCCACTCTTTCTTTAGTAGAATGCTCTTTAGCCTCCACGTATTTGAATTCTTTCCAACTTTCCTCTTGTGATTGAGTTCTAGCTTCAGAGCACTGTGGTCTGAAAATATGCAGGAATGATCCCCATCTTTGGTACCAGTTGAGACCTGATTTGTGAGCCAGGATGTGACCTATTCTGGAGAGTGTTCCAAGTGCACTAGAGAAGAATGTGTATTCTGTTATTTTGGGATGGAATGTTCTGAATATATCTGTGATGTCCAGTGTGTCATTTAAGGCCTTTATTTCCTTGTTGATCTTTTGCTTGGATGGTCTGTCCATTTCAGTAAGGGGAGTGTTAAAGTCTGCTACTATTATTGTATTATTGTCGATGTGTCTCTTTGATTTTGTTACTAATTGGTTTATGTAGTTGGCTGCTCCCATGTTAGGGGCATAGATATTTAAAATTGTTAGATCTTCTTGTTTGACAGACCCTTTAAGTATGATATAGTGTCCCTCCTCATCTCTTATTATAGTCTTTGGCTTAAAATCTAATTTATCTGATATAAGGATTGCCACCCCAGCTTTCTTTTGATATCCATTAGCATGGCAAATTGTTTTTGACCCTCTCGCCTTAAAATCTGGAGGCTTTTTTGGTCTATAATGAGTTTCTTGTAGATAATATATTGATGGGTTTTGTCTTTTTATCCATTCTGATACCCTGTGCCTTTTGGTTGGGGCATTTAGCCCATTTACATTAAGGGTAACTATTGAAAGATATGAATTTAGTGTCATTGTATTGCCTGTAAGGTGATACAGAATATTGCCTCTGTTCCTTCCTGATCTATTTTAGGCTCTCTCTTTGCTTAGAGGACCCCTTTCAGTATTTCCTGTAGGATTGGTTTGGTTTTTCTGCTGCCAATCTAATATTTATACCATTGTATGTTACAGACTTCTTGTCTCAAGCTACTTTTAGGATTTTGTCTTTGTTATTAAGACCTGTTGCAGTGATTCTCAAATGTCTTTGTCCCAGGCAGAATTGCACCACCATTGCCAGGGACCAGGATAAGTAATCTTCTTGGATTCGCTCTTGGAGCTTTTGTTCTCTGAATGCTTTGCATACCATTTTGGAGGACGGAAATAAAAATGGAGGCATACCAACCTCTGGGCCCAGAGGAGCTGGTAGTTTGTGGCCCTACTCCTCAGTGCACCTTCTGAGGTAAACTGTCAATCACTCCTGTCTCCCTGATATCCAACCTCACTCTGCTCGCCCGGCATGTAACCAAGCATTTCTGTCTCTGGTTCATGGCCCTGTTTGGAGTCTCCAAACCAACAGATTCCTGCTGTTCTGCTTCTCCTGGAGAAGGAAGGTGAGTTTCCCCAGATCTGCCACTTGTGGGGTCCTTGCTCAAAGAGCAGTGACCCAACTGTGCCTTGGATCATGGTTTAAGGTAATCCCAATCTGAAAGCTCACTCTTCGGCTCTGTCTCTGTAGTTGGCTTCCCTGTTCTGACACCAGGGAGCTCTGCCACACTCAGACACCCCAATCTTTCTGTGATGCCATGGGACCTGAGACCACACTGTCCCCATGAGGTCTCCACCCCCACTTAGCCTCTGGAGCGACATCCCTCAGTGGAGCAGACTTCTAAAAGTTCTGATTTTGTGCTCCACTGCTCCAGTGTTTGCCAGGAGCCAGCCCCAACCACCGAGGTCTATCTTCCCATTGCTTCGGATTCACTTCACCCCACATTCTACCTTTCAGAAAGCAGTTGATTTTCTGTTTCTAGAATTGCTGCTCTTCTTCTCTTCTATCTCCTGTTGAGTTTGTAGGTGTTTGGAATGGTTTGATACCTATCTAGTTGAACTCCTGAGATCTGATGTCATTTCAGTTTGCTACTCCTCTGCCATCTTGCCTCAAGCCCTCTAATAGTAGCTTTCTGATTGGTAGATGCCACATCCACTCCACACAAGAAAGAATTTGAATATTCATCTGATTTTTAAAATTATTTATTTATTTGACAGAGAGAGAAATCAGAAGTAGGGAGAAAGGCAGACAGATAAAGATGGGGAAGCAGGCTCCCTGCTGAGCAGAGAGCCTGATGCAGGCCTGGATCCCAGGACCCTGAGACCATGTCCTGAGCCGAGAGCAGAGGCTTAACTCACTAAGCCACCAGGTTCCCTCATCTGATTTTTTATTACTTAACAAGAGTGTACAGTTTAACTTGGAACACAAATATAGAGTCATGAAATGAGACCATAAATAAATATTTTCAGAAGTAATTAAATATAATCTTAAATGTATGGACAGCTAAATAGAAAGAATGAAAAGCAAAATTAAAATATATGCCACAAGTGTTCATTTTTAGCAATGTTTTTATATTTCTAAATATCATCTAAGAGAGATACAACTTTAGAAATTAGAATGAAAGTACATTTTTAGAAAGTATTAAAGAGATTCTAGCTATGTCCATCTTTATTTTCATGCTGTGTCTGCAATCTCCAGTAGGGAAGCTGATAATATGGCTATCATAAGGCTTACTTTCTCATTTTCCATGGTCAAGCATGATAATCACTATAACAGCAAAGATGAGTGAGTATAGGAATATTCAACAGGTAAAGCATACAGTATAAAGTCTATACTATAAGTATGCAAATGCCATCACTCTGAAAACCACAAGCAAATATTGATTAAGAGTTTTAAGCTCTTCAAAGGGTTGTTGGAGCAAAATGAATAAGTTTAGGAGCTTTTTAGAAGTTGTTTTTGCCTCAGGTGGCTTTCTGGAACTGAGTGATTCCATACTGCTCAAAGAAGGCAGTGCATTAAATAGCTGAGAATGGTACAAGGCAACAGCTCAGAGAAACTTTAAAATGAGAGCTAAAAATTATTTCACTTTTCTGAAAATAAACCCAATAGAAATCCATTTTTACTTTAACTTTTACATTATTAATAGAACTTATATTTCATTTTTGTTCCTTTCAAATAAGTCAGATCGGCTATGAAGTATCACTTAAAGAGAGACTAAGGAAAGATGATTTTATGGGAAGTTATTGGTAAGCTGATTTTATTGAGTCCTTCACAAATTGGTTAAGCCCACCATGTAATGTTAGACCTGCAGACATTAGCAATCAACTCCTGCATTTACACTAGAAGAAATAGAGGCCTAGAACGATGTGTAGATGGCATCACCATCCATGCTGTTAATCAAATTAAAAACCCAAACAACAGAAAAAACAAAGAATTCTTTATTTACTTAAAGCAGTTTGTTGGCAGTTTGTCACTTGAAAAAAATTCTCAAGCCATTTACTATCTTCTCAAAAAGCTTCATAGCCTAAGCTTCCCTTTTCATTTGGAATACTCCAATAGCCTATTATTTTTGTCTTCCATCATTCTCTCTCCTCGCCCTCTAAGTTATTCTCTTCATAAAGCCAGAGTGAGTTCTTTGAAGTTCATTTATGATCCGATCACTTCATACTGAAATGACTTCAGTGGCTTCCCGTTGGTCTTGGGATGCAGAATGAACTCTCTAACTTGAGCGCTGGCTGCTCCTCATCTCAGATTTTCCCTCCCATCCCACCACATTGGTCACAACTTTGCAGACACACATTCCTTCTGCATGTGTTCTTCACCTACAAGGTTTTTCCTGCTCCAATCTAAGTCACTCCTTTGACCTCTGCTGGGGCAAAGCCTCCTACAGCAAACCTTCCTTGACATTCTGACTTGTTTTAAAATCCCTGTCACAGACTTTCATGTGATATGTGCCTTTCCTTTATAGTACTTATGCCAATTGTAATTTCACACTAATATATAGGTAGATATAGTCTCCCTTTGTGGGACTATAATAGAAATGACAGTGTCCATATCCTCAGTTTTCTTCACCACTAGTGCTCAAAACCAATCATAATATCTAAAGAATAAAATTCTAAAAGTGAGCTGATAAAATGAAAAATATATAGTGATCTTCAAGCTATTTTAGCAGTAGAAATATCTCATTAAAATCTCACAGAAAATCCTAGAAAATAAAGGAAATAAAAATGACAGAATTAAAATATACACTAAGTGTGGTTTTATAGCATTTAGGTAAAAAGAAGTCATCTAAAATGTAGATATTTGGGAAATCACAAAAAATCTTGGGAACTAACCAAAATCTGGATTAAGAAATGTTGCATTAAAAAAAAAATCAAGCACAAATGAGTCTTAACATCCATTCTATCTTGCAGTTTTGTTTTGGCTAATTGAACAAAGAAAAATCCAAATATATCTAGATAGACAGCTGCAGCAATAACAGCTAGCATTCCATTCACAGGATGCTTTTCATTTAAAATGTAGCAGAATCCTGGATAGCAGATTTTTTTTTTTTCACAGCTCAATCAATAGCAACCTCTAATAACTTCTTCCATCTTCTTATAGGCGATACATTTAGAATGAGTAGAAAAATAGTCTCCTCAGCTGGGTTATAACTTTTTTTTGGTGAAAAATAATTTTTCAAATGTATCTTAAAACATAAATTGAGTGATTTTTTAAATTAAATCTCAGTTAGGTCAGTGGCATTTGTTTCAGATATTCTCTGAGATGAAGGCACTCAACATTTATTCTGTTTGTCAAGCTGAATCCAGAATCCATTCACTAACATTTTCTCTGCAACAATGTACCTTAACATTCCAATCCCCTACTGCCAAAATGAGCTTATGAAAAAAGAAAAATATCTATCCCATTCCAAGTGTACTGAACAAATGGGTTTGGGAGAAATGGTATGCTTGAGCTATTAAGCAAATGGATTGTTTTCATCAGAAAAATAATGAGCCTGTCTTCTAGGACATATTTAAACCCCCACCTTGACTGTTAGAAATATTTCTGAAAAAGTCTGCTATTTAATAAGTTTGTTAATATGTTTGACAATTCTGTGACATTTCCCAAAACTGTTTTTGAAAGATGCTGGCTTCTATAATTTCTTTGCAACATGTGGTGCTGACTTGAACACATTTGGACAAGAGCTTCCTTCTTGCCATCTCGGCAGTTGTTGACCTCCCTGCTTTCCCACTGCCTGTACAGATGTCACAGCATCTTTGCCAACATCCTTTATGGTGTGTTAAAAACTGATCCAAACATGAGACAAAAAAAATTCCCTGTTGCCCTAGTGTCCAAGGTTCAAATTAATGCATCCTCGTCACCAGCACCTGCATGTATAGTATAAAGCAAGAAAGTGCAAATCAGAAATACATATATTCTCATTCAATTGAACTGTCAATATGGCAGTTACGAATCTCAGCCCATAAATTCAAGTGTACAAAAATATAAATATTTAATCTAACAGTTTGTACTCCGAGCCCCCATTTACTGGAGTGGAAGCTGCTGAACCAGTTAATTGAGTGTTTCTTCTTATCCTCAGAAGTGTCTGAAGTTTTTTAGTGAGTTTAGGTTTGATAGCCTTCCCCTCCCCGACATTGTACTTGATCTTTGAGTTCCATGAGTGACTGCTGAAATAGTCCCCTTGCATTTTCAGATCCTGTGAGTACTTCTGCCTACCTCCAGGCCCGGAAGACCAGGGCACGGGGATCTGCACATAGGAATTGCACACTGAGATACTGATCTCTAAAGTCATTGCCTTATCAGGAGTTCTCCTCCCTCGCTGCCATTCACCAGTGGTCTTAGGGCTCAGGTCTCCTCTCTCCACTAACTCCCTGCTCCGGTCATTTCTTCTTCATTTTTCCTTCCTACCTGGGGGTCTCTCTCTCTCTCTCTCTTTTTTTTTTAAATTCTAGGAACAGAATGCCTTCTTTTCTATCTGCTTCTTAAGGAAAAAAACAACCCACAAAACCCAAATCTCTCAAGTTTTATAAGGCTACAATTTCTGAAATATTTATTCATTTAGTTAACAAGCACTACATACCAGGGCACTGGGTGGTTCAGGAGGTTAAGCATCTGCCTTCAGCTGAGGGCATGAACGTAGGGCCCTGAAATGGAGCCCCACTCCATGCTCCCTGCTCAACAGGGAGTCTGCTTCTCCCTCTCCCTCTGTTTGCTCTTCCCCTGCCTGTGCTCTCTCTTTCTCTGTCTCTCAAATAAATAAATTAAATTAAATAAGTAAATAAATAAAACCTTTTAAAAAATAAGCACTTAGGGATGCCTGGGCGGCTCAGTTGGTTAAGCGGCTGCCTTTGGCTCAGGTCATGATCCCAGCGTCCTGGGATCGAGTCCCACATCGGGCTCCTTGCTCGCCAGGGAGCCTGCTTCTCCCTCTGCCTCTGCCTGCCACTCTGTCTGCCTGTGCTCGCTATCTCTCTCTCTCTCCCTCTCTCTCTGACAAATAAATAAATAAATAAAATCTTAAAAAACAAAAACAAAACACTTACATACCTACTAAGTGCCAACTATACTTCTCTGGCAGTTTAACAGTAAGCAAAATGACAAATCTCTGCCCTCATGGATCTGGCATTCTTGTGGAAAAAAAAAACCCAGAAAATAAGCAATTTAACAAATAAATATGAATCATGTTCTCTGATAATGTGAATTTCTATGAAGATAAAGCAATATAAGGGAGTACTTGGAGATGAGCTCTTTGAAAAATTAGCAACAGAGCAGGATGCATGACTGAAATAAGGATTTTGGAAAGAAAAAATTAGCTAAGTGTAATGTCCTTGGTGTAGGATTAGTTTTAGGAATAGCAAGAAGGCCAATATAGTTGGAGCTAGGAATGGCAGGGGAGGGATGGTTATAAAATAACACCAATGTATGGGATGCCTGGGTGGCTCAGTTGGCTAAGCAGCTGCCTTCGGCTCAGGTCATGATCCCAGCGTCCTGGGATCGAGTCCCACATCGGGCTCCTTGCTCAGCAGGGAGCCTGCTTCTGCCTCCGCCTGCCACTTTGTCTGCCTGTGCTCGCTCTCTCTCAGTATCTTTCTCTCTCTGACAAATAAATAAATAAAATCTTTAAAAAAAAATAACACCAAAAAAAAAAAAATAACACCAATGTGGACATAACAGCCTTTTTTTTTTTTTTAACCTTTTTTATTATCTTCTATTTCCATAGTCAGCACAGGGATGATAATGGGAAAAGAGAAAAAAATCTGAAATAGAAAATGAAAGGAAAAGGAATATAAACTAATATCCCAAATATTATCTGGTTTAACAAAGATCCACATAGTTTCAGACTTTGGAAAAATGTTGGATCTTATTGGATGATCATTCTTGGAATCCTTTCTGCTTTGGGTTATCTGGCAGTGGTACAAAATCTATTTCTCTTCCAGCCAATCCCTGGCACATATTTGTTGCAATGTTAGTTATCAAGATTTAAATATCTATTTCCTAATGGTATCTGTTTCTCTTTCAAATGTGAGTTTAACTCACTGTATCTGTTACTTAAAACTTTTTTAGTAATGTTAACTTGTTCACAATAAGCATAAAAGAAGCAGAAGCTCTAACTGTTTACTTTTTTTTTTTTTTTTTGATAGAGAGAGAGAGCAAGCTAACCCATGAGTAGGAACAGGAGCAGAGGCAGAGGGAGAGAGAAAAACTTAAGCAGGCTCCATGCCCAAAACTGAGTCTGATGGAGGGCTCTATCTCATGACCTTGAGATAATGACCTAAGCCAAAATCAAGAGTCATACGTTCAACCAACTGAGCTACCCAGGCATACATTTTGCAATCTTTATTTTATGTCTCAAAATTATATGTAACTTTGCAGGGACCATAACACTATTGTGTAAAAATGGACAATATAAAATTCTTTAGAACTTGGACAGAATTTATCTGCATTAATGTAAAACACAAAAGATAACTAACGTGTCTTTGAGTGAATTCACGTGAAAATTTTGAAGCTACCCCTTTAATTCATCACTATTGTTGATGCGGTTGATATTGGTAGAAGAAATACTCATTGAGAGTATAGTAAAAAATGTCCTTTGATCTCAAGTCTGCTTAAACATGTCAGAGTCATTGGTCACTAAGAAATTTTATTTTTAAATTTCTTACTTTTAAGGGATGATGGAATCTATTTTTAAGAATTATTATGCACCACATTTGAAAATGACATTTGTAAACATAAATTTAGGAAGAATGTTTATCAAAAACATAAAATTTATATATCCTAAAAGTACAATAAACTCCCAAACCATTTAGAATACATAATGCAGCATTATTAGGACGTAGTAAATTATATGTTCACTTTTTACTATATAATTCTTCAGAGTATGCGTGGAGCTTCCCTGGTATTTAATTAAGTCCATTTCATGTCTATCTTAAAAGAACACTGGTTTGCAGAAAGGAATCATGCAGACCCAAGTAAGAAGAATGGTATATGCTAAGCTACAAACTTCTTTTATTTTTTTCTCCATTTTATTTTATTTTATTTCTTTTTAGTATTCAAAAATTCATTGTTTATAAGCTACAAATTTCTTATTTGATGGTAAACAGAGAAAATAAATATATGCTCAGGGATGGCAATAAAATTTTACCTAGGTTATACAAAAATGGGTTGATCTGCCAACAGAAGTTAACCATAGTCAATATGTGAACAGATGCTAAAACCCACATTTGTGTGTGGAGTTAACTCATAACATTTTCAAATATTTAAATACGTTTTTATTTTATTTTTTTAAAGATTTTATTTATTTATTTATTTATTTATTTGACAGAGAGAGAGAGATCTTAAGTAGGCAGAGAGGCAGGCAGAGAGAGAGAGGGGGAAGCAGGCTCCCTGCCGAGCAGAGAGCCCGATGTGGGACTCGATCCCAGGACCCTGAGATCATGACCTGAGCCGAAGGCAGTGGCTTAACCCACTGAGCCACCCAGGCGCCCTTAAATACGTTTTTAACATGAAAGTGATGGGGTTCCTGGGTGACTCAGGCAGTTAAGTATCTGACTCTTGATTTCAACTCAGGTCATGATCTCAGGGTTGTGGGATCAAGCCCCATGTCAGGCTCCATGCCTGCTTAAGAGTCTCTCTCTCCTTCTCTTTCTGTCCCTCTTCACCCCCTCTCTCTTCTTTCTCCCTCCCTCTTAAAAAAATGCAATCATATATTTGTAGAGTATTTGAAGTTTAATCAAAAGTTTGAAACTTTTTTACACACAATGATCTGAATATAATAAAAAAAAATGATGCATGAACTGCTGACCTATACAATCTGATCAACTTTGTAAACAAATGGAAAATAAAACAGTATGGACTGAGTGAGAGAAAAACATTTACCAACTCTACATTTTTCAGATATCCAACAAATTCCAACAGTCTCAACGTAGAGTCAGAGCCAAAGACATCATAGAAAATGCTTAGCAGCACAAGCAAGACCATAGGGACCAAATCAGAAAACAACAGTCTACTTAAAAAAATATATATATAATAAGCCTGACTGGGAATATTATATATAATTGTGACTTAAGAAGGATGTGAAAGAGTTGCAGAATCCTAGGGAAGACTACTTTTAAATAATCAAGCAGGGGCACCTGTGTGGCTCAGTCTGTTAAGCATCCCACTCTTGATTTCTTGTCAGGTCATGATTTCATGATTATGAGATTGAGCCCCATGTGTCGGGCTCTGTGCTCAACAAGGAGTCTGCTTGAGGTTCTTTCCTCCTCCCTCTGCACCCGCCTTTGTTTCTCCCCCAGCTTGCATGCACACTCTCTCTAAAGCAAACAAACAATAAATAAATGAAATCTTTAAAAACATAATCAAGCAGCAAAGCACTTTCTACAAAATAATAAGATTGACTTCTTCAGTTTCCAGTGATACATTAAGATGGGCTGATTAGCTTCATTTCTCTCCCTAATTCATTCTCTGATCTATCACTGGAGTTCTTCCCAAAACAAAAATCTGATTTTCACTCACCTATTAACCTTTTTAGAGACTTTCTATCCCTATAAGATAAATTCTATTTTCCCTATATGTCATGTAGAGTACACCACAATCAAAGTCCAGAATAAGGATTTAATTATATTTATGGTCATTCTCTCTTCCCTCACATGTTTAGTTTGTGTAGGAATACTCATCATTTCCCAAGAACTGCTTGAAACTTAGAATGTGCGTTCCCTCCAGCAAAAACACCTTTACTTCCAATTAGACTTAATCACCTTGTTGAAATTATACTGTAAGAAAAAGGAAAGTAAGGAAAGTAATGTTCCCCCAATCTCTACCTCCATTAACAAACTGGTGCCGTCATAACAGTTATTCTCATTATTCATTTATTGCCTTTTCTTTACTCACAGGGCCCTGCTTTTTCTATAATTGTCATATGCATCTCTTAAGAAGAAAAAAAGAGTTTGCCCAGAATCCCTTACAATTAGGAGTGGCCTAGAATAGACAAGATGTAAGTGGTAGTCATTTGTGGAATTTCCGGGCCCTTTGTTTGTCCTTTGCCTTTCTCCCTGTGACTATGAAACAAGACCATCTGCTAAGAGCAGTGGGATAAAAAGACATAAGGAGGGATGCCTGGGTGGCTCAGTTGGTTAAGCAGCTGCCTTCAGCTCAGGTCATGATCCCAGTGTCCTGAGATCGAGTCCCACATCGGTCTCCTTGCTCAGCAGGGAGCCTGCTTCTCCCTCTCCCTCTGCCTCTGCCTGCCACTCTGTCTGCTTGTGCTCACTCTCTCTGACAAATAAATTAAAAAAAAATCTTAAAAAAAAAGACATAAGGAATCTGGGTCCTTGAGATGCTATACTTCCAGATTTCATATTACGTATAAAGACGATTCCTCTAATTTGTGTAAGACATTGTTTAGTAAGGAGCTGAAACATTCATCCCCTTTGGGTGCTAACACCCAGGTCCCCTATAGTGTTGGTGATATTGGGAGAACCTGGACATCCACCCCCACCCAGCAGTAATATGGCAGTCTCCTCCTCCCTGCTTGTGTGATATCAGAGGATGCCTAGGGGAGAGTCAGTACTTTCAACAGTGTACAGAAGTAATGAGGTCAGGGGAGGCCTCATGAGAAACAGTAAAGAGATACTTCCACATCCCACAGCCAGGGAGATAACAGTAGATTTTTAGTGAGGGTCTGAAACTCCCACTCCATCCAGCAGTAATGAGAGCCACTCCAGGGCATCAAGAGAAACCGAGTGGGGAATGTCAACTTTTCCCTCCACCTGGCAGTAATGAGATGTATCTCTCCTTCGCTTACTCAGCTGAAGCAGTGTCAAAACAAGTCAGAAAATAAAAGGTCTAAATAAGGTCCAGAGTTTTATAACATGGCATCTCAAATGGCCACGTTTTAGTTAAAAAAATTACTCTCAGTGGCACTGGGTGTCTCATTTGGTTAATCATCCAACTCTTGGTTTCAGCTCAGGTCATGATATCAGGGGCCTGAGATTGAGCCCCACTTTGAGCTCCACAGTCCTCATTGAGTCAGTTTAGGATTCTCTTCTTTTCCCTCCCCTTCTCCCCTCTGCCCCCTCCTCTCTCTCTCTCTCCCAAATAAATAAATAAATAAAATCTTTAAGAAAAAATTACTCATCTTATTAGGAACCAGGAAAATCTCAAACTGAGTGAAAAAGAACAATGAATAAATGCCAACACCAAAATGACAGTGATATTAGAGTCAGCTGACAATGATTTTAAAGCATCTATCCTAAAAATATTTCAATAAGCAATTATGAATATGTTTGAAAAAATGAAAAAAAAAGTCTCAGTAAAGAAATAGAAAGTCTAAGCAAAGAAATAGAAGCTGTGAAGAAGAACCAAGTAATATCTTACCTATGAAGGCAAAACAGTGCCAACCACAGCAGATTTCTCATCAGAAGCAATGGGCGCTAGAAGGAAGTACTGTCTTTTTCAGGAACTAAAAGGAAAGAATTGTCAACCAAGAATCCTATATCCAGAAAAACATCCTTCTGGAATGAAGGAGAATTTGAGACATTATCAGAAGAAAGAAAACTAAAAGAACTTTCACTAGCAGAATTACTCTAAAAGAATGGCTAAAGGAAATTCTGTAAGCAGCAATGAAAAGATAAATGAAGTTACCTTGAAACATCATGAGGGAAGAAAGAATATTGTAAGAACAAATGTGGATAGATATAATAGACTTTCATTCTCTTAAGTTTTATGAATTATGTTTCATGATAGAAGAAGAAATTATACTACTGATGTGATAAATATATGCAGAGGAAATATTTAACACAATAGCATGTTATGCTCACATGACCTGTATATACATTTTTATAACATTATAACCAAAATCTAGACACAACACAGATCTTTCAGTGGATTCAGGGTTAAACAAACTGTGGTACATTCATATTATGGAATACTTAAAACCATCAGTAAAAAGGAGCAAACTATTGATGTACAGCAACAACCTGGATACATCTTCAGGAAATTAAGCTGAATGAAAAGAGCCAATCTTCAAAATGATACATACCAATATGAAACTACTTATGCAATTTTCTTGAAATGACAAAGTTCTAGAAATAGAGAGCATATTAGTTGTTGCCTATAATTAAAGAAGGGGTGTGAGATAAAAGGAAATAGATATATCTTTAATAGAGCACCATGGTAAGATGAATCACTAAATTCTACACCAGAGAAAAATATTACACTGGATGTTATCTCATTGGAATTTAAAAATAACTTGAAAAAGAAAAGGAAAAGTGCTATGAGGGATTTTTGTTTTGATGGAAATAGTCTATATTGATTCTATTAATGTCAACATCCTTGACATGATATTGTATTCTAGTTTTGTAACCTGTTACCATGGGGGAAAACTAGGTAAAGAGAACAAAGTATCATCATAATATTCTGTATTGTTATTTCTTACAATTCCATCATGAATCTACAATAATCTCAATATAAAATGTTTAATTAAAAAACTAAGGTGAGGGGCACCTGGGTGGCTCAGTGGGTTAAAGCCTCTGCCTTCGGCTCAAGTCATGGTCCTGGGGTCCTGGGATCAAGCCCCACATTGGACTCTCTGCTCAGCAGGGAGCCTGCTTCCCTTTCTCTCTCTCTGCCTGACTCTCTGCCTGATTGTGATCTCTGTCTGTCAAATAAATAAATAAATCCTTAAAAAAATTAAGGTGAAATAAAGATGTTTATAAAATGACTATTATCACATATTTTTATCCTCAAATTTCATTAAAATGGCTTTGATGTCTACCTGACAGCCACACACAAACAATAAAACATCATCAAGAGGTGGTTTTTCATTGTTCAGGACAATTACAATGAGATAGATTACAGTTTTTATTTCTCTAGGTTTTAGCTGCCAGAATTCAGTTGCTGAGGTTCTGAAATTTTAGCAAA
Source organism: Mellivora capensis (assembly GCA_004024625.1). Lineage (NCBI taxonomy): Eukaryota > Metazoa > Chordata > Mammalia > Carnivora > Mustelidae > Mellivora > Mellivora capensis. The sequence goes on from PISX010012640.1 coordinate 50,187, forward strand.
TTATTTTCTGCAAGAATGTCTATCAGTAAAAACTATTTCTTTATTTGTTTATTTAGCATTCAGTTGGATAAAATAAGATTTTCACCTTAGAAATTTAAATGCCAACATTTCTTGGGGTGCCTGGATTGTTCAGCTGGTTGAGGCTTTGGCTCATGATTTCAGCTCTGGTTGTGACCTCATGGGTTTTGAGATTGAGCCCCATGTTGGGCTCTGCCCTCAGTGGGATCTGCTTGAGATGCCCTGCTTCTGTCACTCCCCCCACTTATACACGAGAGTATTCTTTCTCTCTAGAATAAATAAAAAAATCTTTTAAAAAAATATCAGCATTGTTTTGTGCAGAACTCAAATTTATTAAAAGAAGGGCAATAACAACAAAAAAGATAGTAACCAAAAAAAGGCAAAAGAATTTTTTCCTAATAAAGCCTATATCCATACTTAGTTTTATCTTGAATATTTTCTAGGAATAAATAAAAACAAATATTTGAACTAGTCATAGATCTATGGGGTAGGGGATACCTTACAAAGCCATTCAATCATACCCTTGTTCCTTACTTTCCAAATTACAGAAAAAAAAATAGTGATTCCAGTAATGAACAATGCAGGTTATTATCACCTTCTCATTGAGCAAAATTTTCCTTCTATGCAAAATACATAAATCTGGAGGAATGATACAGCAGCATTCACATTCCCAAGAAAAGCGCATTCACATTCCCAAACTTAGCAGTATGTCTATAGGCATTCGTGTACACATCTTATATCTTCTCTATGTAGGTGTTTGTGTATACTTCTTATATCTTCTCTCTCTCTCTCTCCCTCTCCCCGTGTGTGTGTGTGTGTGTGTATAATTTTCATTTGTAGAAATTTTTCTGTGCTCAGTTGGGTTGCTGTAGTTACAGAGGTAAAGTAGAGACCTAGTGGCACTTTGTTTCATAGGAATGCTGGTTGCCTCATAACACAATGGGCTCTACTGTAAAGTAAGAAATAAAAAAGCCTTGGGGTGCCTGTGCAGTGCAGTCAGTTAAGGGGCTGAGTCTCAATTTCAGCTCACGTCTTGTTCTCAGAGTTGTGAGATCAAGCCCATTTTGGGCTCTGTGCTCAGCATGGAGTCAGCTTGGGTTTCTGTTTCTCCCTCTGCTCCCCACCCCTGCTCTCTTCTCTCTCTCTTTACCAAATCTTCACCAAAAAATCTTTACCAAAATCTTTACCAAAAAAAAAAAGATCCTTGAACAATAAAGCCATATCTTAAAATCCCACCTAGCTTTGCAGGCTTTCTTTGTACCCAAGTTTATCAGGGCACTGAAAGTGGGACTGATGTCCAATGAAAATATATGGAAACAATAATCAAAACATCCTAGTGAAAACTCTTTTGCTTCCCTGAGGCTTCCTTTGCTTTGCCTACCTTTAAAAATACTATTTTTTCTTATTTACAACGGCTAACAGAAAAATGAAATAAAAGTATTTTGCTTTCTTGGTTAAAGAGAGGCCAAATTCTTTTAAAAAATGCTTTCCTCATTTCAAATTTTTCCATACATGGTGGTTCTATTATCAAGTGTTCTGTTGGTGCTAATTTTTAAAAATTGTTGTAAAGAGTTAAATTATATGGGAAACTCACAGTCATAAATGGAGCTAAAATGTAATTATGATTTCTTAATGTTTTAATTTGCAATAGGGTATAAAGTCTTTTTTGCATGAGTGAATTTTCATTGGCAATACGCAAAAAATTATTGGAAAATTCATATCTAAGTTATTTAGATATAATCTTTTTCATATCTAAATAATTTAGGATTTATATAGTGCTTTCTTTTCTGAAGTTGTTTTAAAGATAATTCATTAAATTTTTCACCACAATTTTGAAGGATAAAAAAATAACATTTCCTTTGATTATCTAACAATTTTTTACGATTCCTAATTATCTATTTACAAAAAGGTAGTATATTAAACGCAGTGTACTTTTCAATTAGAAGGAAAAATAAAAAAGAAAAAAATCAGATAATTTTGCCCAAAAATATAAGTTTAGAAATAAAATTGTTAAAAAAAAAAGAAATAAAATTGTTAATAGAAAACAACATACTATTCCATGCATCCTAGCAACCAAGGCAAAAAGGAAAACGTTATGAATTTCTTAAAGAATTATACTAGTTCACCAGGGAAAAAATAAAGCTGTAACACAGAAGCATTTGTGATGCGAATGTGCTAGAAATCATTACTTTCGGTAAGTCTTTCATGAATTCTACAGAAACATTCTATGGACTAGAGATTTTCCTATTTTATACATCAGGGGATGTGTGCAAAATTTTTATTTAGAACTATCCTATGTTAGCAGCAGAGCTAAAACTGTGAACCTGATCTTTCAATTCTGATGTTGTGTCCTATTGATTAGATACAGTCTAGACTCCCACTATTCCCTTTTAGAGAACCAGGTCAACTCAATGAATCTGAAAAAGTAGGTACTATTTAGGATCATCGTATCAGCTGCGCCATTGGACTCTGTGGTTGGACTTGTTTAACAAATCAGAGAACTGGCTGTAATGAGATGGTTTAGATATTCATTTTTTGCCTATGTCTAAAATTCCTTTATAGGGAAATAGGAACTTTTATTCTACTACTAAAGTAATAACATAAAAGTAAAATCTTTTTAGGTTGAAAGTAATAATTGCCTTGATATATCACTAAGTTTTGATGGAAAACTGATAGCAGGAAGGTGATATTGGGGTGAGATAAAAAAAAGTAAACAAGATAGAAAAAGGTATAGTTCTGTGGTCAAAGTCATCTAAAAGAATCATCTGTTTTCTTACTTTAAAGTAAAAACATATGAATCATATCTCCAAAGGTTCTGCTTTATTATGTTGGACTGGGTTTTAAACATCTCTGTATCTAAGCAGCAAACTTCTTGGGTGACCCTGCTTTGAACAATAGACCTTATGCAAAGAGGACATCAATGCAAGGAAGAGCCAGAGAAGCAAAGGCCATTTAGACAGCAGGCTCAACAGGTGAAAATGGGCTCCATGTACTTTATAGTGACCAATCACAAAGAGTGAGTCTTCTCAAAGAAACGTTAATTAGGGATTATTTCGTATAAAAGTTGTATACCATAAAGCATCCTTTTGAAGTTGAAAATGTGTTCAACCAATTTTCTGAGTGTTTTTTGTGCATTGACTCTTTTATCCTTGGATTAATAACCATCAATTCACCTGTCAAATATCATTCAATGAGAAAGATGTATTTTAATTTAAGAAAGTACATATATCTCATAACATATGACTTGAAATCTGAGTAACATAAATAATCTACCGATATTCATTTAACAATGTATTTTTTATTTTATTTTATTTTTTCAGTGTTCCAAGATTCATTGTTTATGCACCACACCCAGTGCACAATGTATTGTATTATTAACTAAATGCCAGAACAGCCTTAAAAAGGTCCAAGTTTGAGGGCTTCATGTTGTCATTATATACTCCTATAGGAGAAGCAATGAGGTATTCTACAATAAGCTATCATTGTTCTGTTATTGAGAAGAGAAAAAAAAAACAGACAAAAAAAGAGGAAATGGAGGGACTTAACATACGCAGAAAAAAATAACTCAAAATGCAGCAAAAACTAATGAAGTAAAATGATCTAGTTAGAGAATCAGTAAAGCAAAGATTGATGAATCCTCTTTCTGTTTTTTGCCAAAAGCACTAAGTGAATAGGTAGATTAGAAATAAGACCAAAAAACATCAGCTATCTGAGAGAATCATTTTTATATTTATACAGTGAAATAAAAATCTCCATAATTTTTGTAGATGTCCAAATACTTTTGAATTAGGTTCATTATATCAAGGGCTTTAGATATGTTGACATTTATTTTTCACATATCTTTTGTCAAGTCATATTATTTTTAAACATACCACAATCTGTGGTTTATGTTAATCTTACTACTTGAAAGTTCTTTGTAAGGGAATTTTCATATCTTAATAAAATATATTCTGAGCCTTACATAGTGCAAGAAGATTATAGTACAATTACAAATACAGAGCATTTTAAAATTCATTTTAAATTTTGAATACATAGTCCAAGATTAATTTTAATATATCAAAAAAAGGTTAAAATCTCTACTCCTTTGTATGAATTTGTTTTGTCATTCAATAGGTATGAGAGAGAAAAAAAAATACAAAAAAGAAACTGATAGGATGAAGGAAAAAATGCCAGATCTTGAATATGTTGTATATTAATATCATAGCTCCATATACTGTACTCTTTTGGATATAAACCTTATTATTAAATTTTTCAAATTAAAGTTATTGGCTAATGAAATATTTTGTTGAGTGGGCAAGGAAAAATTTCATTATGAAGATTTTAAAATATAATTTTCTTAAATATAAATAAATCATTTCAAACTATTGTATATTTAAGAAAATACTTCTTTCTTTAAGATTATCTTTTCATTTAGTCATTGAAAATGCCTTTTATTATCTCTATAACTAAATTAAATGTACTCAAATTTATCTCTGTTAAACAAAATGAAATCTCAGAACGTTTTTTTTTTTTTTGGAAATTACTGGGCAGTACCTAATTTTCAGTGAATAGGTAGATTAGGAATAAGACCAAAAAAACATCAGCTAGCTGATAGAATCATCTTGCTATTTTTAAATAGCAAAATGTCGGTCAAAGCCAGTTTTATATTTTGAAGAGAACAGTGGAGTTTATTAAAAAGATGGTAGATCCCAGACATTCTATCATTTCATATTTTACATCATATTTCAGCTATATGTTTATAAGGTTTGAGATAAATTTAGGTTAAAAAAATATTTCCAATAATATGATTTTTAAATATTAAAAAAAACCCTAAACATTAAGGATTAAACTAACTTTGATATACCTGAGAGTCTTTTAGAATATTTTGGGGGGGCTGAAAGAAGTCGTTTTTTTGATAGTCATTGTTTTGAAAAAGTCATTTTAAACTCTTCAATAAATAACATGTAAAATAACATAAAAATTATTTTAATATTATAAAATGATTCAAAGATACATGTATTATATTATAAATTATAAAAATGATTCAAGATATTCATTTAAAAATTATCATAATAATTATAAAATGATTACATTAACTATATGATTATTATAAAATTATAATTATATAAATGATTATAAAAATGCTTCAAAATGATTCAAGATACTCATTTAAAAATTTTCAAGTTTCCTCAAAAGTTGACAATGATAATATACTTTCTTGTAAAACTAGGAACATAACATTTTAACAGGTATGCACACTTTACTTACTTATTTTTTTTTTAATTTCCAAAGTGTCACTGAAAAAAGATTTTCATCCAATTTCTGAAGACAAAAATGGCAGGACTAAGAGAGTTGTTGCCTTGAGAAGGCTTGGCTTTGAACCATTCTGCACTTCATTATCCTCTAATCAAGCAGTCAAGTTTCCTTACCTCTAGAATTCACATTCTGCTGATTATCATTTAAGTACATTAATTGGTTACACTGTAATTTCTGGCTAGACCGGTATGAACAAAGAACTGTTACTGATGGTTCATTCACGGTTTTACTCCCTTTTGTGTAGTTGGCTAAGAGATTCCCTCCAGATTTCTCTATCATCACCTACACAGCTCTCCCACTGGCTATAAAATACTGCAGCAGCTTGTAGGTAATTGATCAGACAAGTGAACTGTAAAATATTCATTTTCTACTTCAACAGCCAGATAAATCTCTTGGGAAGAGGATGAAAATATTGCTTATGCACATCAGGGTCGGGAGAGTAATAGCAAGGTTGCTGATAAGCAGGGGTCCACTACACAGCTAATACTTAATTCGGTGCTATGCCAGAGACTGAAAGCATTCAGCATCCCTGTGCCTGAAGCTACAAGTCTCATTATACGCTCAACCTGAGGCATCAACATCAGTGCCCTAGTCATGTTGCTCAAAGGATAGTGCTTCCTCTTTTAATTAATCAGGTTCATCTTGGCATAACATGCCAAATAGCCAATTAACATTTAGCTACTGTAACCAACATGCTAAACACAAAATTGCTAATGAAATGAGAATTGGTAGAAAGGTAGCTGTGCAAAGGATGGGAAAGCAGGTTGGCTGGGTTGTTTTTTTATTTTTGTTTTTGTTTTAATAGCACCTGTGTTTTGGTGGTTTTGTTTGTTTGTTTTTTCTCCTTCACTTGGTTTCTTTCCTTTCTGCCAACTTTTCAAATGACTATCAAGCTGCTTTAATTGGAAGTTGTTAGAAGTACCCTGTACTCAGACTAGTTAAGCTAAAGCAAAAGGTAGTACATTAAATACTTTGCTCTAGGAGTTTTAATATTAAAAAAATAAAAATAAAAAATAAAAGTGAAGAGACATTTTCCTTGGTCTTGCCCCTATTTTATATCTGTAGCAGCTTTTTAAGGAGTCTCAAATCAGGGAAATACAAACCTGAAATAATTTTTCTTTTGGTACAATCATCACTTTTGCCAGAGCTTTAATATATATTATTTTCCTGTCCTGTAATGGAATCTCAGGCAGATTTTAAAAACAGTCCATAAACTTTGGTCATTTAAATGTAGTGAACTTCATAACTTAAATTATAATCTTGGTTTCAAAATCGTCTGGTTCTATCTCTGCAGCAAAGGCATGGGTTGTTCCCCCTTTCCATTGAACCTGGGTTCTCCAGTATGGATGAACTGGGAAGGAGAAGGAGAATTGGTCACAGGAAACAGTCCTGTTTCTTGGACTTAACTCTGATGAAATACTGACGCTGTCTTTCTGGAAAGTTTGCAAAGGATGGTTCTCAGAAGAACACTCCGTTGGAGATCCTGTGGAATCTCTCCACTAAGCACATCTCTATTGTAGAATGTCCAGTTCTGGCTCATGTCCTTCCAACGGTCTACTCCTCCCCTGCTCTCAGCACATATGTTCTTGCTGAGCTCCTCCCACTATAGATGGAACACCGCCAAGATAGTCCATGCTTTTGTGATGTCCACTTGACATTTGAAGGGAAACATGCATTCTTTTCCATACCACATTGCAGAGTTCCTCCACCGTTCTTTCTCTCTCTCCACTACCTCTCTTCAGATCTCTCCCTGGCTCAGACAGGTGTAGATTTTGGATGCCTAAGCAGACATCCAGCTAGAGAGTGGGAAGTCTATCTCTCTTACTTCAGGCACTCCTAAGATCTTTGCTCTACAGGTCATTTTCTTCCCTCTACACTCTGTTGTCTTGATATAGAAAAGAAATACTCTCCTCTCCCTCTCTCTCATCAACAAGGTAATGAGTTTACCAATATTTTGTTTAGGGAAACCCTGCATAGCTCTCCGTAAACCTGGACTCTCCCTCTCAGCCTCCTCTCTTAAAAGTCAAGAGAGTTGTAGCAGGGGTAAAGGGGTTCCCTTAACTCTTAATAAACTATGATAAATGTTCCTGGTCTCAATTCTCAGCTGTCATCAGCAATTTGTGAAGTACTGTTGTTTTTAGCTGTGAGCCACACTTATAATTCTGGGGCAATAAGAAAAAATTCACTCCATATCCTTTTATATATCTGATCTGTGCTAACAAGCTTAATGTAAAACTAAAAAGCAATGAAAATTTGCCTGCACTGTCTTCCATCTGACTTTATTCCTTATATAAGAAAGGGAAATTGGAAAGATAGTTAAAAACAAGAGCTTCATGTTTAAAATTGCATCTGGTTAGTTAGAAGGGTCAGAGAATATGAATTTTTCTTCCTGAAAATAGAGTTCTCCTCCATCAGCCTTCTCTTTCTATATGTTTCAAAGTCTAGCTTTAATACAATAAACATGTACCTATATACTTTTTTTCTGATTTATGCCATTTTTATGGTTGTGGATTCATTGATATTGGAGAAATTAAGTACCTTATAAACATTCAGATGCTAACAGGCTCGCTGTATTTTTAAGGAGGAATTCATTCGTGGCAGATCAATTTTATGTTTAATTCCATTTAATTGTCATCAAAATTGGTAGAAATCACCTCAACATTTTGGCAACAAATAAAAATGGATGGATGGGTAGGTGGGTGGATGGATGGATGGATGGATGGATGGATAGAGTTTCCACATCCTCTCCAATTTAGAATACCAACTGCAGGTAATTGGGGGAAAGAGCCACACTACTTGAGCGGAACCATAGTAAAGGAAGGGAGAATGGTTATTGGTGGGGCAGCCAGTAGTATCTGATCATAGGGATTTACATTTTCTTCTTCACAACCTTTTATATTTTCCTGATGTTCTACAATATATATGCCACATTCATAATTATTAAAAGAATTAAGTGTGGTGAAAAAACAATGAATACTGTTATGCTGAAAAGAAATTTAAAAAAATGAAAAAAATGAATTAAGTTGATAAATATATTTTGAAGGCCAAAAGATTATAATTATATAGAAACTTATGTACTAAAAAAAAAGGGGGATACTAAAATGTTAGCACTGCCTAGTGCTAAGTAGAAGAAATCCTTTTTTTCTATTTTTAATTTATTTTCCAATTATTTTACAATGAACATGCAGGTCTTTTCTAATGATGAAATTAATTATTACTAAAATTAATTTTATTTTTCCAGTAGCTCTTAAGGTGATTAAAATTGTGATCACATTCTGCAAGTCTGTTGATGGGGCTATAGACTATAGCTTAAGAAGTATATTGGATATGCCAATAACACGTAATCAACAGAGTCATAGTCTTCTAAGGGAGACAAATTGAACACCACAGGTTTTTAATACTAAAGCTAAGTACATTAGAAAGAGATGTAACAGTGATCCTACAAATAAAACAAATCAAAGTTTCTTAGAGCAGAACAGTTGCTCAGTTGTTAACCCAAGTTATAAATGTTCTCATACATAGTACCTTCTAATAATTTAAAGTAAATTCTAGAAATAAAAATTATACATTATACATGTAAGTACAATACATGTACTTACAGGGCTTTTTAACATGCCTCTCTTAGAATGTTTTCAGAAACTGCAGAGCCCATAAGCCCCTTGAGATTTATCTCCTTTCCACTGAAATAATTTTTGATAAAATAACCTTAAAACAAGATAATATTTTAATTTCTCCTATAATACTCAAGTCCTTATTTTTTTTAAATTTCTTTTCAGTGTAACAGTATTATTGTTTTTGCACCACACCCAGTGCTCCATGCAATACGTGCCCTCCCTAATACCCACCACCAGGCTCCCCTAACCTCCCACCCCCCGCCCCTTCAAAACCCCTCAGGTTGTTTTTAAGAGTCCATAGTCTCTCATGGTTCACCTCCCCTTCTAATTTCCCTCAACTCCCTTCTCCTCTCCATCTCCCTATGTCCTCCATGTTATTTGTTATGCTCCACAAATAAGTGAAACCATATGAGAATTGACTCTCTCTGCTTGACTTATTTCACTCAGCATAATCTCTTCCAGTCCCATCCATGTTGATACAAAAGTTGGGTATTCATCCTTTCTGATGGATGCATAGTACTCCATAGTGTATATGGACCACATCTTCCTTATCCATTCGTCTGTTGAAGGGCATCTTGGTTCTTTCCACAGTTTGGTGACCGTGGCCATTGCTGCTATAAACATTGGG